>PVJD01004740.1:0-129869 GCA_004026545.1 Mormoops blainvillei | reverse complement strand
GCTATTTTCCTAAATGGCCGAGGTTGGATATGGAGAACACACTGAATATGTCAGTGATTAACAGGTCTCGTGGAAGAGTAAGCTGACGTGGGGATATTCTGATACTCCTGTAAAGTGTATGTGGACCTCTAACTTTGTCCAGTTCGGAGTCATTAGTATTCTTGGTACACTTGTGCAAGGAGCTACTAAAGGGGCCACAAGACCGAATGAAAGAGTTGGACTAGAAAGATCAGAAATGCCAGTGGGCACTTGCTTTCCAGAGTTTGTGTCTAAAACCCATAAATCTTTTTATTTTTATTTTTATTTATTGATTTTAGAGAGAGAAAGAAGGAAGGGGGAGAGAGAGAGAAACATCAATTTGTTGTTCCATTCACTTGTGTATTCACTGGTTGCTTTTTTTGCATGGCCCCTGACCAGGGATCAAACCCACAACCTTAGAGTATCAGGAGGATGCTCTAAACAAGTGAGCTACCCTGCCAGGGCTAAAGCCCATAAATCCTAAAAGCTAGCATGCTCAGTCTCACAAAACCTCTGTTTCCTATGTATCTATGCTCCATCAACTTCTAGAATTCTTCTACCAGTAAGCAGTAAAATGAGCAACAAAAAATAACAACTTCTTGAAAACAATTTGCATCTACCATTTGAGGTTTAGAGCCCACCATCCAGAACTCATCTCTAGTATGAAGGAGAAAAGAAAATTAAACACCTTTTTTTATATATTTTTAAAGATTTTATTTATTTTCATTTTTAGATGGAGGGGAGGGGAGGGAGAAAGAAAGGGAAAGAAACATGAATGTGAGAGAAACATCGATCGGTTGCCTCATGTATGGTCCACACTGGGGACCAAACCAGCAACCCAGGCATGTGCCTTGACTAGAATGGAACCGGCAGCCTTTCGCTTTGTGGAACGATGCCCAACCAACTGAGCCACACCAGTTAGGGCAAAAATTAAACATCTTGAAAAGTGAAATGGCAAATGACCTTCAGGAGGAACATAATCCAAACTTGTGGAGTAGGAGCTAAAAGCCGCGGGGCCAGTTAGCCCCACTATTAATCCGTCAGATGGGCACTGTGCTGAGCCACAATCCACCTCGTTAGAAGGTCACTGCAATCCATTGGGCCTTTGATGGCTGCCTCAGTGGTGGTGTGGGGTGCAAGGCGGCAGCAGCTGTAACTGAACAAACCCAGAGCTCCCCATGCATCACCAATCTCGTAACTTGATCAGTTAATCTCAAATACAGAAACCAAAAAAAAGGTTAAACTAGTGAAAGGGTCAGAGAAGGCAAAAACCAATTCCTTTCTGTTTATTGTTGCCTAAAGTCATTCCCATCCTAGGAAGTAGGAAGGACACCCTTCTTCTCCCTCCTTCCACCGAATAAGGGTCTCCTGCTTCTAGGCAACGATTCAGGGACCACATAACACAAACTAGCCTTGGTGGGAGAGCCCGAACACCGGAACCCCATGAGAGAATTTCCAGAAAAATGTGCTTCTAGGCATAAACAAAAAGAAGAAACAAAAAGAGGACACTGAGAAAACCTGTTTGGGATTTAAGACTATGCTGAGTATGTAATGGGACAGGCTGGGAGGTGGGAGGATCGAAAGGCTCTGGATGGAAGGCAAGATTTCAAACATCCATCCTAGAGACAGCCAGCAAGATCCAAAGGTTTATAATTCAATTGAAACTGGGGATCAGGAGGTGGAGGAGTTCTTGGCCTGCCAAGCAGACCAGACAAAGCACAGATGATTGTAATTATAAAAAGATTTCTCATGGGACCAGGGACAGTGTGAACCAGGGCAGAGAATAGGCCAGGCTGAGGTGCGGCTGAACAGTGCTCGGTAGAAACACAGAGAGTCTATCAGAGAGAGCCAAGAACTTCAATTGTTTCTCTACCTTACAGAGATCCTTCCCCATATCCTCCCACTCCATCCCACAGAGTGATTTGGCCTGAGTGTGTCTCAGCTGCTTGTGATTAAGACAAACAAGAGAGATAAGGAAGGAGAAAGTGGTCGTCAAATGTTAAAGGATCTATGAATACTCGGGGATCTTGTTTAAAATTAAGAATCCCAGGCCCTGCCCCCAACAGATTCTAATACAGTAGTTGTGGACCACGCTTGGCAAACACTGAGTGGGGGAAATAAAAAGGATAATTGGCTAGCCATCGCAGAAGCCTCAGATCCATTCTGGCACCATAAACGGCACCCACACACTCAGTAATCCTGGGAGAGGTTATGCAAAGGAGCTCTACAGAACTGCCCACATTACATTCATGAGAGTGTATGGCTCCAGCTTAGATTGTTCTGATTAGGGCGGTCACCTGGTAGCTCAGTTATTCACAGACTTAGCCAAGTGCCCACTCCATGACCAACCTAGAGCATTTAAAAAAAAAGGACATCTTGTTGATACTTTATGAGTTTGTAAAACTACACAAATGTATCATGAGCCAACAGGTTCTAACACTTTGGATTTTGCTTGTGTATGTTCTCCTCCCAGGTACCTTCATTTTTATTTGAAGAACAACTCTGGTGATGTGAGAGAGAACAGAGGCCAGCTTGCAAGCAGCTCATCAAACTCAGAAGAAATAAAAGCTTAGTAATTTGCCTGGCAACCAGTTGTTGCCTCTGTACCAGATCAGCCCACTGCCTTGCAGTTTCCTTGGAGCTAAAATAATCTTTGAAGGTGAAAAAAAAAAAAATGTCTCAGAACAAAGAAACCAAATCCTTTCAAAAGTGAGAAGTAGTAGTCTGAAAAGAGAGCATCTATTCAATTTTTTTTAGTCCTAAAACCAAGGAAGGAACTATCGCCCAAATAGCATAAGTAGTGGCAGAAGCCCAGAGGTATCCTGGATTCTCAGGCTGAGATTACAGATGGATTGGTGGAGAAACAGTGAACACTCCTAAATTCTTATCTCAAGACTTCAACCACTGTTGGACCTTAGGCGAATCACTTAACCTCTAAGGCTTGTTTTACAAATACATAAAATGGTAATATTCCCTGCCAACCCTCCTCATAGAAGGTGGTAAGCCTTGAATGACAGAAACATTCTGTTAAATGGTAGGCAATAAACATATATTTTTGTCATTATGATTATTACTCTTTAAGCTTTCAAAATCTGAAAAGAGCAAGTAGTTGCTCTGCCCGTTTATGACCTAATCACTGTTCTTCAAATTACTATGCTAAAGAAATTTGTTAAGTCAATGAAATTGACCAGTACTTAGTAATCAAGTATAGAAGGAATATTTGTGCCTAAGGAATCTAAATTTAAAATACCACTGTCTTTTATCAGACATTCTTGTGAAACAAAGAATGGAGATCGCTATGAAGAAGTATTTTTAATCACTACACAGCAAGATCACACAAGAAATGACTGCTTATGTATTTAAATGACAGAGACTGTACCAGGAACTAAAAAGAAAAAAAAAAACTGAAAATTTAGCATTGTGGCAAGAGGCTGTACATAAAACTATCCTCAGCTCATTTGTGCTCTTCCATCCATCAATATCTTTATATTAAAAACTCTCCGGCTTCCAGTCAAGATAACAAAGTAGGCATACACTAAATTCCCATTCTCCCAAAACCACATCAACATCACTACCAAACTACAGAACAACCTGATTGTAAACTTTGGAAAGTCACTTCATCCCTCTCAGCCTCCTTATGGGTAAATGGGGACAAATGTCTTCTTTATAAGACAGAAGGAAATAAATAAAATGGCAATAAATATCCATCTATCAACAATTACTTTAACTGCAAAGAGATTAAACACTCCAATCAAAAGACATACAGTTGCTGAATGGATAAGAAACCGAAACTCTTGCATACACTGTGTATAAGAGACTGACTTCAGATCAAAAGACACACATAAAGTAATGGGAAAAAAGATATGTCATGGAAATGGAAATTTTTTAAAAAGCTGAGATAGTGATACTTATACCAGACAAAATAGACTTTAAAACAAAGGCTATAACAAGAGACAAAGAAAGACCCAGCAATTCCATTTCTGAGTGTTTACCCCAAAAAACCCAAAACACTAAATGGAAAAGATATATATATTCATATGTTCATTGCAGCATTATTTACAATAGCCAAGATAAGGAAGCAACCGAAGTGTCCATCAATAGGCGAGTGGATAAAGAAGAAGTGGTGCTCTACATGTATTCAATGAAATATGGCTCAGTCATAAAAAAGAATAAAATCTTGCTATTTGCAACGACATGGCTAGACCTAGAGGGTATTATGCTAAGTGAAATAGTCAGACAGAGAAAGACAAACACCAGGTGATTTATTTCCCTTATATGTGGAATCTAAAACACAAAATAATGAACAAGCAAAACCAAAACAGACTCATAAAGAGATCATTTCACAGTTGCCAGGTGGAAGAGAGGTTGGGGGACTGAGTGAAAAAGGTGAAAGTATTTAGAAGTGAAAATTGGTAGTTACAGAATACTCATGGGGATGCACAGTACAGCATAGGGAATACAGTCAATAATACTGTAATAATTATGTATAGTCTCAGGTGGGTACTAGATTTATTGGGGTGATCACTTCGTAAGTTACATAGATGTCTAATTACTGAGTTGTACATCTGAAGCTAATGTGATACTATATATAAACTCTAATTAAAAAATTAAAAATTATTGGAAAAAAACTCTCTTACCAACTTCCTCTAACCCACACTTCACTTAACCAACCACCCAAGGAGCCAATGCACTTCATTCCCTCCATAAAACATGCTGAGTGATGCCTACTGGATCTACAGGGAGGCTGCCCTCCAGGCTTGCTGTGCACCTCTGTTCCCATCAGCGGAGCTGTGTGCCCCCAAAAGCCAATTGTGTTTGTTCTCAGACCTGTTTATGCTACCTCTACATGTTATTGCAATCAAATAATTTAATTAAATAGTATGTAAACCACAGAAATTGAGAGACCAAAAAAAAGATTAAAGAGTGATTGTATCTATGGAAACCAAGCTAAATGCTTTTAGAAAAATTTGGTGAAAGAGAATAACTAAAAATATTTCTGTCAAATTAAGAATGAGTAAAGGATTGGGGAAAACTTGAAATTCTAGAAGAATTCTTCATTCAGACTGCTTCACAAGACTCATCAAGTACTTTCCCCAGTGAGGAAATCCGCACAGGGAAGCACAGGGGAAGGACTGGGTGCAGCGGAGGCAAGAAAGCCCATAAGGAGCTCCAGGGAGCAGGTCTGCAGACTCGACAGAAGACCTCAGTCTCATACCAAAAGACTGGTGAGTATGTATAAAGGTTGTCATACTCACCCTTTCATGACTCTGTGTTTTTTAAATATTTTTTAAATTTATTTTTCAAGAGAGGGGAGGGGAAGGGAAGGAGACAGAGAGGGACAGAAACATCAATCGGCTGCCTCTCGAATACACCATCGAACCAGCGACCTTTTGCTTCATGGGACAACTCCCAACCAACTGAGCCACATTGGTCAGAGAACGACTCTCTGATTTAACTGACTCTTTATATTCAAAGGTCCTGATAATGAAACATTTAAATTTTTTCTGCTTTCATTCCAAAAATACAAGTCTCAGAAACCAACGGAAAACTGCATTTCTTAAAAACAAACTCCAAAAACCTGAAGCCTTTTTAGAAAAACAGACACCATCAATAGCATGCAAGAAAAACTGCCTAAAGGAAGAGCAGCAGGGAAAAAAATAGAGATTTTTATCTCTGTTTTGTAAATATATAAAGAAATAGCAGGCCAAACTGAAAAGACATGGAATGAAACAAAGACAAAAGTATAAATTAAAGGAAAGCCAGGTAAGTAAGAACAAGAGAAAAGCATGGAATAAAAACCACATTGGACATAAAAAAGGCAAATCTAACACTAAAAAAACAGAATTAGTGAAATGAAAAACAAGTATGAGAAAATTAAGCAGCAGTGAAAATCTGTTTTGGAAAAAAATACCTACTGACATAAGAAATTGCTCATAATGTGATTTTTAAGGTATTTCATCCACAATTTTGGAAAAAGTAATATATGTACATGGTACAACATTGAAAGACACAAGTGAGTAAACAGTGAAAAATAAGTCTCCTCACACTCTTGTCCCTCAGTCTCCCATCGGGCTCCCAGAGGCAACTGCTATTACTGGCTTCTTCTGTTCTGTCCTAAGACAGTCCATGCACACAAGTCTGTATATAAGTAAATAATGATGTGACATTAAGTATAAAATTTAGGATTGATAGCTATGGAGATGGAGATGGAGACAGAGATGGAGATAGAGATATAATAGATATAAATATGTCATATATATATACACACACACACACATATATAAAAGAGCCTCAAAATTCAAAGTATGATACAGAGAGAAAAGGTGACAACAGAGAGTCTGTCAAATATTAGCAGTTGCTATCACTGGAAGGTGGCAGTTTCAGTAATTTTTTTTAAAATGTGCCTTTCCGTATTTTCTAGGTTCTAAAAATCAAATGTTGCTATAGTCAGGAAACATTTTAGACATTAATAGCTGTTAGATACAATTTACAAGTGAAGAGTGTTACAGGTTAAGATGTACATAATTTCTTAGGATAAAAAGAAAATTTCCTACATAGAACAAGATATATTTTAAAGGTTTACCCAAAAGGATAAATCTGGAAATGTTGTACTATATTTTTAGTGTATGTACACATATGCATATAGAAGAAGTTAGATACTCAGTGTAAAATGCCCTACACAAATGTATGCCAGTAATATTATGGTTGACAGCAGAGGTGATTTTCACGGTGCTCTCCTCAGTATTTAATCAGTCTGTGTATGCTGTCCTTCATATTCTAAGGCAGAGTTTGTAACTTTTCTTCAGAAGGACAGATAAATTGGCAATAAATTATCTAGAGAGCCTTAGGTAGGCCTTCTCAGAGCCTTCAATTCATGTACCAACCAGGGAGCCCTGTGTTTCCAGATTTCAGGACTCTGCCGGGCAAAGGGGATCCAAAGATGGCGGAGCAAAGCAGCTGCCTCAAGGCAGCTTACGAAGTAGGCGCCTAGAAAACTACGACCAGCATGAAAGGAAAGACTGGTTTTCCTCAGAAATACCGGCGCAGCTACTAGTGCTCCCTTCTCGAGATGGCTCTCTGCATCCCCCTGCTTATACCCTCGTTCAGAGCTGGACCAGAGGCATGGCCGTGCTCCTTACCCAAGCCCTAACATGGGGCAGGCTTTCAGCCCCGTCCCCCAGAGGATGAATTGCCCAAGTGGAACTTGTCCCTGAGCCTCATGGGCCCTTGAAAACCCAGGTCAAAATGTTTACCATCGGAGGCAGACAAGAGTGGTTAGTGAGGTCCCATTTGTCCTTGAGCTGAGAAGCAGGAGTCCTTCATTGTTAGAGGGAGAGGAAGGGGAGAAACGGGGAGATGCTGGGCCTCAACAGCCACCCTCCCTCCTCTCACGGCTCACACACTAACTCCCACTTACAGCCTCGACCCTCCCCTCTGCCCTTACTACTCCAGGTAAAACCCCAGAAAGTCTCAGCCCACTGGAGTAAAATTACCTTACAATTCCACAGGTACCATTTGTAGAAAATGAATTCCATCTGAAGTCATATTTTCACAGCATGAAAGAGGAATGTGAAAAATAACACAACTACTTCTCAAAAAGCAAGTCAAATCAGAGGTCTCTAGAGAGTATTTATAGTAAATAGAAAGCTGGCTAGATGACAGGTCTGATCTGTTATGGCAATTCACGTCTTCCTGTTGCCATGTGCTTTTCAAAAACTGGCATGCCACACACACGATATGGTAATCACTGTGGCGATTCAAAAGGAAAAGGCAACCTCCACGGACTCTCATGCCTCAGACTTTGTTTCCCCAACTGCAGATTTTGCATCTCACTCTGAAGGCTCTGGAATCCAACTGGATGCTATATTCAGAGTAGACCCTTCTCTTGGGGGAAAATGCACCAAATCCTAACTAGTAACACGTGATCATGCATACGCACACAATGCTAACGTATTAATTTCCAGGGAAAACATCGCCCGGGAGCCTAGAAGCACTTAACATGAAATCAATGGCATTTTCTCCCCATAGGCACATTACATGGAAACCAAATAACAAAGCTAGAGAAGAGAGCTACCATTTCTACCTATTCCTTTATTCTGATGACAAAACTCTGCTTTTGAGAACTACCTGCTTCCCATTAAGAGAGCCTATGGTGTAGGTGGTTGGATGGACACTTGTCCCAGACTGGCCAGTTGCAGGGCTGAAACTGGCCCAGTAATGGTGGCACTTCTAATCAATGAGGACATAAGCAGGGAGATGCAGAAAGCCCTCCGAAGAAGACAGCACAGACTGAAAATGAAGCCAAATGGGTGAGCAGAACGAAGACACGGAGAGAGCCAATGCCTGACAAAGTTCAATATCCGAGTCAAGCCATGCCTGAGGCCAGGATACCCCTTGAACTTTTCATTTATGAGACACAATGATTTCCCTTCTTTGTTTAAGCAACTTTGAGATGTATCTCTTGCAAACAAAAAGAAACCCTGGAATGGAAAAAAGGAGAGTTCAGAATATAACTTGAATGTTTAATCAGCACTAGTGTAAAGTAGCTTAAAGCATCCATATCTACACCTGGGTAGGCCAGCATTCATCCTTGGACATCTTTCTGTCCTGCGACTCCCGACCAATCCCACTTGCACTGACACATCCCTAAACCATGCTTATACATTCAATTTGCCCAGCAAGCCCGCAGCCATTGTGTCTCTGCTCCACTTAACTCTCAGAGGGCAATCATATCTCCGTCCCTTGGTCCCAAGTTCTTAAGGAGATGCATCTCGGGATCCCAAGTACTGAAAGTAATCGAAAGCTGCTAGATAGGTTATTAAATTCTAAGGCACCCAAGAGAACTCATAATTCCTCCAAATTAAATGCTATGGACTCCTTCCAGCAAATTCCAACATCAAAAAAATCATCTGCTGTAGCAAAGGGAAATACTCAACAGTTTCCAACTCTCAGGACATATTATTGATATTTTCAATTAAGGTGAACATATAGCTCTTTTACTCTAATTAAGGTAGGTTCTTTAAATCCACATTATTTTGATTATAAGGAGTTGTTTATACTTACTGCTATAAGAAATTCATAAGACCAGACAAAGTGTGCATCTTTGTGAGTTTATTTCCTACGGTAGCTACCCTTTATGCAAATAAAGGCTGCAGTGTAGTACTTTTCTTCCTCCTCGTAGGCACAAATCCTGTGTCTAATTAACCCGTGCCACGGAGAGAAGCAAACGGCTGTTTTCTCCTCAAGCTGTTGCCACTATTTGTTTACACGTCTCCCCCACTACACTCAGTACTTTGGGTGACTCGATGACTAGTCTGGCTCCGTGTCTGGCAGGCACCCTATAAACATCAGTTTTGTGGACTTAATTAACTACACTTGTCAGAATGTTACCGAGTGTCTGGTTTGTGACCTTTATGTCACTGTTTGGTTTCAAGCACCAAGGAAAGTACTGGAGGGAAACTTGGTGCCTGCCCTCCCTTCAAGAACGAAGGGTCCAGAAACAGTTTCTCATGCATGAGTTGTTCGACCTTTGTAAAATTTATCCTGCAACCCTGACTACAATTATCTGGCCCAGAGATTGGTGCTTGACCTAAAGGTGTCAGCTCTAGACAGGACATGAGAAAGACCACTGGCCTGCAAGCTGGCCAGGCATAAGAGAACACCGGACGGATAAAGTGTACTACGCAGCGATGAAGCAACTCAATAAGACCCTTTCTCAGGGTATTTAAATGCAGGTTGTACAGAGAGAGCCATCACATAGTGGAAGGACAGAAAAAAAATTAGGAGAAAGTAAAAACCAAAACTGTAAAGCAGAAACCAAGGATCACCAAAGGCCGTGAGCACTCTAGGGAAAAGGAAATAGGTAAGAGAAAGAGCTAGAAGGAGAAGATACAGCCAGAGGCTGGTATGTCATCAGGAGAGCACCGCAGCTACTGTTGTGTGGCCTGAAATTCCCTTTACGATACATTAAGAAGAGTTCGTTAGTCAAAAGGCCGCAGTAAGAGATAGCTACTATAAGTTTTTCGGCTATCTTTGCCTCTAATAAAGAATTAAGGTTGTCGGTTGTCAAACAGGACATTAGAAACAGGCATGTACTGTTGAAATTCGAGATGTCCAAGACTTGTGAATGGGCTAGAAATACTTCAGGGCCACCCCACCACTCCATGAAGGGGTATAACAGCATGTTTGCACAAGGCTGCACTCAAGAACGGGGCCTCTGTCTGGGTTCTATACTCAGGCACAGTTGATTTGGACTATGCTGGTGGTCCAGTGCCAGCTCTGGGTTAAACTGCATCCTGCCTCTACAGCATTGTCATAGTTGCCTCAGGTGAACATCTTACGCGCAAAAATAAAAAGTCTAAAGGGTCAGAGACATAGACTTTATTAAACTCACAAGATAGGCTGTAGGTGTATTTTACAAATAAACATTCATTTTCATAACTAGAGGGTGAGGAATTGATAGGAAGCCTAAAACCTTCACCTCCCTCTAACTACTGGGGTATATTAGTCAGGGTTATGGGCACAGCTGCTATTCCACAGACACTGAAAAGTAAAGTGAGCTGAGCAAGAGGCATATTTATTTCTTAATATTTCAAAGTCCAGAGGTAACCAGTCCAGGCAGCAAGAGCTTGCATTCCTAGTTCCAGATGACTATTTCAGGTCTCAGCATCTTCCGGTCAGCAGGAAGGAGGAAAAAGAAATGGAGGGCACACTTTCCCCCATTGGCCAGGCTTTATTGGGCGATAATGTCTAGCTTCAAGGGCAGCAAGGAAACGAACTTCTACACCAGCAACTGAGGGGCAAGTGAGTGGAATCATGCTGGCAAACAACACTGTGGGTGCAGGGGGTCTCCTTCCCAGTGCAGCTCCCATCATCTGAGGGAACTTGAGTGAGGTCTGTTCTTCACAGTACGGGTAAGTTTAATAAGAAATGCAACTCATTGTCCTGGCTGGTGTGGCTCAGTGGATTGAGTGCTGGCCTGTGAACCGAAAGGTTCAATTCCCAGTCCCCCGCAAACAGGTCACTGATTAAAAGATAAAGTAAAATCTTTATTAGTCTTCCAAACTGTATTACTCTGCTAGCAATCCCGTACCAAATGCCACAAACTGGGTAGCTTTACACAACAGAAACCATGTCACTGTGCTGGATGCGAGAAGTCCACAATCAAGGTGTCAGCAGGGTTGGTTCCTTCTGAGGCTGTGAGGGAAGGATCTGTTTCAGGCCTCTTTCCTTCACTTGCCCGATGGTCATTATCTCAAGTCTCCTCACAACGTCCTCCCTCCGTGTTGAAATCTTCCCTTTGTCTGAAGACACCAGTTACATGGATTAAGGTCCACCTTCGTTACCTCATTTTTAACTTGATTACCTCTGTAGAGACCCCATCTCCAAATAAGCTCACATTCTGAGGTGCTAGGGGTCAGGATTTCAACTTACGAATTTTGGTGTCAGGCACAATTCAACCCACAGCAAAACTCAGAGGCCCTTTAAATCTGTTGGCATACTCATACGGTCAGCAGACTCGTTTTAAAGCCTTTTTATTGGAAATATAACCGAAAATGGATAAGACATAACTACACAATGTAACTTAAAATTATAATGGGAACACCTGTTTATAATGTGTAACGGCCATTTGGGTGGGAAAAATAGGGCACTGCCGGCAACCCGGAGCCACTGGGTGCCCCTCTGGGATCACAAAGCCCTTTGTCCTCCAGGAGGCATCACCGTCATTTTTCTAGGAAAATGACTTCCTTCCTTTCCGTCATAGTTCGGGATAAAGGCATCCCAAAACAATATTGTCTGGTTTTACCTATATTTGAGCTGCATGTGAGTAGAATTATACTGTAATATATGATTTGGGATCTTCTATCCCTAAATACATTTATAAGATGTATCCATATATTTACATTTTTTAATGGTTGTAAAAACATTTCATTAACCTAAATCCAATTTTTCTGGTAAAAAACACTTTTTCTCTGATATTAACCATTCTCACTCTTTTTAAACATTCCCACATCCTTCAGTGTCTACATCAAGGCTGGATCAGCACATAAAACCACTCTGACTAAAACTTACTTTTATAGTTTTTTCCTTACAAAAAGCACTTTCTGGTTAAAGTTTCTATCTATGGAAACAGATTATAATAGTAGCAGATTTTTTCACCATTGTCTCCACAGACATTTTCCCTAAAAAAGTGAACAAGAAATAACACTTCATAGCAAAGTATGCTTACCTGACATGACAACTGACCTGACATGTTTCAGGCACATAATATTCTAGGTTGAACTGGACCACAGGCCCTTTCTCACAAGTGTGTAAACCACCAGGTAAAGCTGAGAGACGGCACGATTAAGTGGCTTGAAGGCATCGTCATTGTCAAGGTCTAAATTGACAGATTTCACTGATGAACATGGGACATGATGAAGAGGACAATGTACATACTGGACTATGCTGATCTCAGAGGCTTCCCAATTTTTCTTGGATTTTCAAAGGTCGAAGATTTGCTCCTTTGTCAATTCTATTTGAGATTTTCTTAACTGAACAGTCTCAATACTCTGACCTTGTCTACCTGCGTACCTTTCTGAATTGTATTTCAGTGTGCGATCTCAGGTGGAAATCTGACACGAGTTTGATGAACTCATACACTGGTAATGCCCTGGCCATGCAGAGGCAGACTGACCTTCGTTCTTCAATCAATAGTACAAACTTAGATCCTCCCAGGCTGCATTCCCCGGTCTTGACAATCAGTTTTATTTTCTAATCCCAACGTAAATTCAAGTTCTAACAGTGATGTGACTCCCCTACAAAATGAATCACAAGTAGGAACCTGTTTTCTCTATAACTGTAGACATATGTCTATGAAGTATGAATGAGCTAAATAAAAATTGAAACTAAGAAATGACTACAGAAATTAAATTTTCACTGAAATTTCTTTAAATAATAAAATAGCTTTTCCTATTGAAGGGGTTCAGAACTGGCCTCCCAAGACGTTCCACTTTGTCGTGTGACTTATTTTGAGCTGAAGGCAACTGAGAACCTGCAGACTCATGAGAAACTTTTTACATCTCCCTTAAAGAATTTAACTCTGGGGCCTTACCCATAATAAGAGTTATCACCAGAGATAAATTTTTATGGGCTCTCTATAGGGCAGGGAAGTATTTAATTGCTGAACATCTTCTCTCCTTACTACCTGGCAAATGACTCTCCTCCCCTGCTAAGCCCCAGGGCGCCATCCCTTAGCCCAGCTCTCTTTCCCTTTCCATCTCGGACTCTCTCATTATGTACATATGTACAAATTAAATTTGGTGATTTTCTTCTTGTGAATCTGCCTCATATTGATTTAATTATTACACCAGCTAGATAAACCTAGGTGGGTAGAGGAAAGTTTCTTCTTCTGTAACATTATCAAATTTATTGTTAATTTTTAATCCCTATAAATGGTATTCATAAAAGGAAAGCCATCCTTATTTCTAACACTCAGAGATAATCACTGTTAACATTTTGGCATATATCCTTCTGGACTTTTCTATTCATAAACATACAGGTAAACAGATACAAAAATGAGATCACAATATAATTTATACTATCTTATGGCTCTGTTTATTGCCTTAAAAATATATTGTAGAGACAATCTTATGGCAATAAATTTTTCTCTACAGTATCACTTTTCATAGCAAACTAGAATTCCATTTTAAGAATGTAGTACAATTTATTAGACATTTATTTAAATAATCTTTTTTAATGAAGGTGTATGTTTGATCAATGGGAACAACCAATTCTTATCTTCTGCTTTGGTAATTTGTTACAGCTTAAAACCAAAGTCACTACAACAAGATGGTAAAGGAACTTTAACCACACCAAGAAGGTTAATGGCTGAAAAGAATTTCTAATAAGATCAGTAAAGATTTTAAATCTTTCATGCCTTGTTGCTGGCATGTAAGCAAGATTCCTAAACACTCAAATTTCCAATTTGAATAACATCTATGTATTTGCCTTTTGGCCCAGTAAACAGTCCATTGTCTCCAAAGGCACCTAGGAAATTCAATAAAATCCAAATGTTCCTCTGATCTCCTCACAACCTACCAGGTAAACAGCACTATCTGCTGAATACATTATGGAAGAGCCAAAGAAATGCAATACTTCAGGGGCCAGAAAAATAAGTTTCACAATGAAAGTAACTAAGAGACACACCCACCTCATTTTATTAGGAAGAAACACAATGACTCTTATAGCCAAGCACAGGTGCAGGAGGGTAAGTGAAAAGAAATAATTAGATACTATTTTATCACAGGCATTTGTATGAGACCTTAAAAGGCCAAAAAATTTCAGGCTGTTGTTAAAAAGAAACAGGCTACAGGAAACACAACTATTTTGAATCACTCACTCTAGGAAACAGACTTGTAAACACCACATAGTAGAAGGTGGCTTCTGCTTATTGCTAAAGCTCTATTCCAGATGATAATTAGGAACATGCAGGTGCTTGAATTTAATATGCTTCTTTACATGTGTGTAGTTTTCCCTCCACTACATAAAGATGTACATGTCCGCAGTACTATTCAGTTTCAAGTCATCTAAATACAGTTGCTGATAACTCTCTTTGTGGTAAACATAATAGATTCCTTTTATACTTAGATGTACCATAATTACTCCCTCATTTGGAAGAGAATATGCATTGAAAATTACATTAGATTTTGAGGAAATATAATTTCATTTAGTCATGCATTCTTTCCATAAGCCTCTGCCATCTTTCAGGATGCAAATTTTGCCTGAAACTCTTCTCTCCACAGTCATCAGTGACTTCCTTCATACCCCAGACAATACTTCTCATTCCTGGTCTTCTTTCCCTAGCATTTCTCACTATGGACTATCACTCTTTCTTAACATTCTCTACAGCTTTCATGACAACACACCATCCTGAATCGCCTCTCACCACCTTCTTCCCTTTTTTGGTCAATTCGAATACTACCTAGAGCCTAATATGAGATAAGCGCAGCACTAGGTCCTGTACATAAAGAAGGTTAGCCCTGTCCTTGAGGAGAAAGATGAAGAAAACTAATATATCAGCCCAGGTTGATGGAAGAGTACCAGGGAGAGATATTTAAGTTGTAAATCATATTGAGTACCTATGATCAAAGAAGGCTTCTTGGAGGATGTGATGATGTACAACGTGGCTTGTGCCAAACATATTTTATTCCCCAAAGTAGCCCTCCCTCAGCTGCCTGGAAATCCTTCTAGATGTTCCCTGGGAAGCTCTCTGGTCTACTTCTATGACAACTATTTCTTAATTTCTCCACTCTCCTCAAAATTTCCATCCAGCCTCCATCAGTCTTAGAGATGACCTAACATTCAACTTCAGAGAAACAAAATGCAGCCCGTTAGCAGAGAATGCTTACTATTAAAGATGAAACACAGAGTACAGAGGATGGCACAAAAGAGTTATTTTATTATTCCCTAAATCACCATCTCCTAACATGATCACTCTGAGAGGTGCATGAAAGCCCTTCCTCTCTCCTGCTTCCCAATGGTTCCTTAAGTATCTTAACTCCTTGGGTGGAGCCCTAAGTGCCCCCTCACCTTCCTCTGCTCCTGGCCCAGAGTCTCCACTATTTGGTTCCACTGCATTTCCCTTCCGTGGAACAGGGTGGAGGCCAGAATGACAACGAAAGGGAACACACCTCCTTTTCAGAGAATCAGGAGCAAGGAACTCCCAGACCCACCCTGAGACTGAAGTGTCCCAGCATAACCCTAGAACCCAGAAACAGCTCCAAATCTCCAACCCCCTTACCAAAACTGTTTCCATTAACCTGGCTTGCCTCCAAGCCCCAGAAAAGTAAGATATAGTGGGAAGAAAATCCCATTCCTTCCCATAGGCTGTTATGTTTTACTCTAACTGCTTTCTAGGAATCAAATTTAGATAAGCTAGAAGCTAACAACTGTTTTTGTAAGTCATTAGAAAATGCACTTCACGTGTGAAAAATGGTTCTTCTCCAGATACACAATTGTGTTCAAATTCTGCTCATTTGTAGAATTGTGCAATAATTAGACGGAATAATTCTACTATTCCTAGAGGAGGTTTTGGAATCAAGTTAATTGAAGCTGTGGGTTAGCAAACAAAACTCAAAAACTTGTCTATAAATATAACTCTCCTATAACCTGAAAGTACTGAGACTCTCAAGTTCATTCATTCACTCAGCAAATACATATGAAGCGTATATCATATGCCAGAATCTGTACTAGGCTCTGGGCGCACAGTACAGAATACAATAAATGTGCCCACTCCTTAAAGACTATTGAAAGACAGAAAATAAACAAGTAAACAAGTAAACAGAGCATTACAAATGGTAACAGATGTTTGCATTAAACCCTGCAACAAAATTATACTCCCAGGGACTACCCAGTTGTCATCCCACTTAGCAGCATGAAGCAGTTACCATGAAAACATGGTAGAAAATTGCAACAAATTGTTGGTCTAGGACACCATTTAAACTCCAATTTGCAAAATAATTCTCTGGAGAAGTCATCAGGCTGATAACTCACTAGACAAAAGGAGACTCTTACAAAGCTTTATAGACCATCAAACTGATACCCCATATACTACATGGGTTTTCAGCCAAAGACGCCATACTTGAGGCCATCGGCAATATCCAACCCACACAGCCTCAGCGCGTCCTTTCCACACAGCCAATAAAGTCTCCTCAGCCAGTAACCTCAACATCTAACTCAAATGACTCAGCCCCAAGTGACGCAGAGCCAGGAATTGTTCAGTAAGAAGGGTATCTCCTGCATATGTCAGACAAGGGTAACGGGATTTTTTAAAAAATAGGATTTCTGAGTAACAATGGTGGAAAACAAGCAACTCTTGACTTTCCCTCAATGGCTATCTTTTCAGTGACATTTTCACAGTAGTGGAAATTCAACAAATAGCTCAATGACCTATCAAAAAACTGAAGAAACATCTCTCATTTGAAGCCCTGGGGCCTAAATGAATGAGAAGGGTAGTAAGACAAAATTTCATCCACTTACCCAAAAAATGTGATCCGCACCCCCCACCAGAATCCAGGCTTTGCTCACAAAGTGAGGAAAAATATTCCCTCATGCTGCTTTTTAAGGCAAGAGGGAGCCCCCTTATGCTAACAATGCTACTACCAATCCCACTTGAATCCCCACCACTACACCTCCCAGCATGCAGTGTAGCTTTGGGGCACTCACTCTGATCTATAAATAGGAAGTCAGTTGCAGAATAAGTTAAGCCTAGAAGAACAGTAAGCAGTAGACTCTGTGATGTGCAAAGCTGCTGTGTTGGAAAATTGCTACTGGTACTGTAGTAATTTTAGATCACCCAGAAATAAATTCTCAGCCTTATAAAATGAAAACAAGGACAAGAGATCAGAAAATCCCTGCTTTGACAACAGATCCATAAACAAGTAAGACCACGACAACACAGTACACAGTACTCAGCCCTCCACTTTAAAAGGCAAAGAAAAGATAATAAAACCTACAAAGCAAACCCAGAATAAAGAAACCAAGAATAAATACATGTAGACTACTACATCAGGAATGAATAGAGTTCCCCTCATGTAAGACTAAGAAGAACAAACAAGCAAAGGTCCTATCAAAACATTTACTGCATGAAAGACACAAGATATGCAGAAAATCTTATTAGATAAGAGTACAACTCAGATTAATGGGAAAAGGAAGGGTTAGATAATAAAATAAAGAAGAGGAGGAGGAGAAAAAGCAGCAGCAGCAGCAGCACAGGCACTACAACGAAATCTTGAAAAGAAAATTCTGAGCCCCTTAAAAAAAAAATACTGCAAGAGGATTTAATGGTTAACTTTTTTAAAAGAACAGAAATCATCATGTCATCTACTGTAAACATCCTGCTTAAATGGTATTAGTGGTTTCCCACTGCTCTTCCAATAAAGCTCAAAATCCACAACAGAACCTACAAGTCCATACACGGTCTGACTTCAAAATTCCTCTCCAGCCATAATCGTGACATATTTACGCTTCATCCTCATCTCTGTGCGTCAGCCACAATGGCCTCTGCTAGGACCCGACATGTACTCCTCCACCATCTCCCTATTGTGATGTAACCTCAGTCGACCTTCAGGGTCTAGTTCATTTCCTTAGGAAAGCCATCCTGGGCCTCCCCCAAGTAAGTCAGTTACACTCATTAGGAATTTTTTTACTGTATTTTATCCATTATCATTTATCCCCCTTATGCCCCCCGCCCCCACAATCACCACACTGCTGTCCATGGCCATGAGTCCTTTTTCCTTTTTGCTCAATCCCTCCATCTCCTAAACCCCACTCCAGAGCTGTCAGCCTGCTCTCTATGAGTCTGTCTCTATTTTGCTTGTTAATTCCGTTTGTTCATTAGAAACCACATATGAGTGAAGTCATATGGTATTTGTCTTTCTCTGACTGGCTTATTTCACTCAGCATAATGTTCTCCAGGTCCATCCATGCTGTTGCAAAAAAGAAATCTTTTTTTTTTTTTCTTTTCAATAGCCAAGTAGTATTTCATTGTGTAAATGTCCCATAGCTATTTTATCCACTCATCTACTAATGGATACTTGGGTTGCTTCCATATCTTGCAATTCTAAATAACACTGCAATAAACATAAGGGTGCTTATGTCCTTTCAAATTACTGTTTTGGGTTCCTTCGGATATATTCCCAGAAGTGGGATCGCTGGGTCATAAGGCAGATCCATTTTTACTCATTAGGAATTTTTATATTACCATTTATGTCTCCATCATGACACTTGCCAGAGTTTTAATTTTATTTGTTCATATTTTAAAGAAGTTAAAGTCTATTTTACACTAGACCGAAGTTCCAAAAGGCTAAGAATTATTACTGTTTGTGTCACAACTGACTTAGCACCACCATATAAGAGACACTCAGGAAATATCTATGGGGTTAAAATATGTGAATAAAGAACTGACCTAAAACATGAATGATTGTATAATCTTGCACTGGAGATAGACATCCTAAACATAACAGAGATACACACGACAAAGGAGAAAACTGATAAATTTGACTACCAAAAACCAAAAATCTCTATCAAAAACGTTATGAACAAACTTAAAAGTCAAACTGAAAACTGGGGAAAACATTTACTACATCTCTGATTAAGAATTGATAGTCTTAAAGAATAAAGTGCTTTTTACAAATGAATTATCCCCCCAAAAACATGCAAAGGACAAAGCCAAGAAGACTCAGAATAATATTGTCTAAACATTTAAAAAGTTCAGTATCATTAGAAAATTTAAAAAGTTTATACAAGGGTATTTTCAATTAACAATTTTTTAAAAATTTAAATGTTCAGTGCTAGAAGGAGTCAGCACCAAATTTCGTATATTCTAAGTGGGAATATAAGTTCACAAAACTTCCCCAGAGGGTAGTTTTGCAAAATGTACAAAGTGAATATAGCCTTTGATTCAGCAATTCCTCTTCCAGGAAAAAAATATTCACTGGAGAATCACTTACAAACAATGAAAGACTACAACATCGAAATACCACTACATACCTATTAGAATGGCCAAATCCCAAAATATGATGACACCAATGCTGGTGAGGATGTGTAGCAACCGGAACTCTCATTCATTGCTGGTGGGAATGCAAAACAGTATAGCCACTTTGGAAGAGAGTTTCGTGGCTTGTTATAAAACTAAACATACCATCCAGCAATCGCATGCCTTGGTATTTATCGAAAATTGCTGCGAACTTATGTCCACACAAAAATCTGCACACAAATGTTTATGGCAACTTTATTTACAATTGCCAAAACCTGGAAGCAGCCAAATTGCCCTAAAATAAGGAAAGGAATAAGTAACCTGTGGTACATCAATACAATAAAATATTTATTCAGCATGAAAAAGAAATGAGCTGTCAGGCCATGAAAAGTCACGGAGAAACCTTAAAGACATAATATTATGTGAAACAAGCCAATCTGAAAAGGTTACATGTTGTATGATTCCAACTATACGACATTCTGTAAAGGCAAAACTATGGAGACAGTAAAAAGATCGGTGGATGCCAGGGCTGAGAGTGGGGAAGGGAGAGATGAATGGGCAGAGCACAGAGGATTTTAAGGGCGGTGAAAATATCCTGTATGACAATATAATGATGGATATATATTATTATACATCTGTCTAAACCCACTGATCGTACAACACCAAGAGTGAACCCTCAAGTCCCTATGAACTTCGGGTGATTATAATGTGTCAAAGTAGGCTGATCCTCGTTAAAAAAGGTGTCCCTCTGGTCAGTGACATTGCTAATGAAGACAGCTATCATGTGTGGGAGCAGAGGCTATTTGGGGAATCCTTCGACCTTCCTCTCAATTTTATGGTAAATGAAAACTGTTCTTAAAAAATAAAGTCTAATATCTAACACAAACATCTAACAATAAGGAAAACAGACTTTTTTAGTACATAAAATGCCAACACTATCATATGACAGAATGATATTCAATGACAGAAAAAGCAAAAAAGTGTGGGTTTCAAACCAGTATAATTTTGGTTTCCTTATGCAAAACATATGTATGTGGGGAAATAGAAAGAAGACTGGGAGAGACACTAAAATTTTAACATCAGATATTAGGTGGAAAGTTTATGGTGATTTTTATTTTCTTTGTTTTATTCTACATTTTCCACCATGAACATTTCTACTTTGCAGCCAGAGAAAAACTAATAAATAATTAATAATACCTCAGAGTTTTAATATGTGCTGATTGTGTGCCAAGCACTATTCTAAACACTCCACATGTGTTGCCTCCTTTATCTTATGAGATAGGTAGTAAGTAACCCTATGAAATAGGTATTATTATCTCCATTTTACAGATGAATAAAGGTAACTTAAAACAGAAACTATTTTTCATTCAGTAATTTTCTGAAACCTGATTAAAGTTCATTTTCTAACATTTTCTAAATAGTAGCCACTTAAAGTTAAAATAATCAAGGCATTCCACATATATCTACAATCAGAGCCTCCAGGCTCAGACTTGGCTATGGGCTGAGATTTGGGGAGAGAAAATGAGAAAAGGGAAAGGCTCTAATCAAATATTTGCAGTGAGAACACTGATAAATTAGGGATTTTGTGCCATACCTTCTAGTTTCCCAATGCAAACCCATTTTGGCTTTAGAGCCTTACGTTGAATTCTTTATCCGTTCTAAATTGTAAAGAACAATCTCCTTTCCAGAGGATTATATGAGCGTGCTTTTTGAAGCCAAGCTTTGCATTTCACAGCCTCCCTCATGGCAAAGAATTCAACATACCACGACCACTTGAGCACGACTGACCCACCAAAGCCCTTTTCACCATGAGTTAATGTTTTTGCTTTACACATGCATATCCTCTCTTTTTCCTGCCTCTGACAACATGTTGGCATATCCTCTGTGTAAAATGGAATATTCTGAACTTTCTGGACATGTAATTCCTGCTGGCTATGATCCAGCAGGTGATCTGCCAGGCTGAAAGCACTGTGTCTTTGAAGGCCACTGTCTGCCACAGTGCCAATAACAAAAGATGATGCCAACCTGGCAAAGAATCACTTAGAAATATACTCGATGGGCAAAACTACCAAAAGCTACTTAAATCCCTACTTGGTTTGGCTGGCACAGGCATGCAAAAACACTGGGAAGGAATTATTTAATATATCTAATGTATATAGTAATTCATTCATTGGACAACTATGCCTACCACAGTATTAGGCATTTAATGTATCACCTTGTTAGGATCTCACAACAACCCTTGGAGGTATAAATTAACTCTATTTTTACAATTACGAAGCTCAAAAATCAGAGATTAAATAAATTCCACTAGGTCACAAAACTAATAAGCAGGATATTTGGGATTCAAACCCACATCCAGCTAATTCCTGATCACTGCCCT
Organism: Mormoops blainvillei; assembly: GCA_004026545.1. Classification (NCBI taxonomy): domain Eukaryota; kingdom Metazoa; phylum Chordata; class Mammalia; order Chiroptera; family Mormoopidae; genus Mormoops; species Mormoops blainvillei. The sequence goes on along the minus strand of PVJD01004740.1, from coordinate 107,955 downwards.
TTACACTGGACCATACCACTGTCCTCAGTCAGCTCATTGCACCAGCAGCTCCGACGGACCTCCCACCTGAGTGAGCCAGTAAGATGTGCCTGCAGTCTAGAGGTGGCTTATGGTTTGTGCTTCAGCAGCATATGTATTAGCCTGTCAGAGTCCCATCTGATCTGTTCAAACCTCATAAATATCTAGCCATGCGAGGGAGTCTCACAGGCAGAGGGGAGACCCAAATCCCTCATCATTACTCCAGAAATAAATGAAACATGAAAAAAACTAGGAAAACCTCTGATTGATATCAAGGTACCATGAACATTATTACTGCTAATGCTGGGATAATGGGGGTTCCTGACATCTAATGTTCAGCTTATTATTACTACCCACGGGATTATGCAGTAAATCAGCCCGTCTGCTCCAACCCTCCAGTGACATGGAACAAAGGGGCCACCTTACTGTGCCTAGGGAGCCCCAGCAGTTAGGATGCAAACAACAGAGGCCTCCTAAAGCCTTTTTAGTAGAGTTTTCCCTGTGTGTTGAAGCACTGAAGCGTGACTTCAAAACTGTGACCACCTGGTGTCACAATACAAAGAATATGTAAAGCAGGGAAAGGAAGGAGTTCTTAGTACTTAGGAAACATCTCTGTCAGTGTTCTCAGAAGGAGCAGTGTGGGAAGGTCAATATCTGACAACCACACTGAGCCAGGAGTTTACAGTAAATATCTCAAATGCTTTCACTCTGGATTTTCCTTCATATGCTCTTTGGTATCTGCGGGTAATGCTTCACAAGATGAGCCTTTATCACCCAACCGGTTTGTAAATGAACCGCCTGGAGACAGTGTCCAAATGCAGATGGTGATTCAACAGGGCGAGAGTGGAGCCTAAGATTCTGCATTTCTAACAGACACCCAGGTGATGCTGCCAGGCAGGATCAGCCTTTGGAAGCAAAGGTCTCAGTCACTGCTTCTTCACTGTGATCCTCATATGCCTAGGGTCCCCACTCCCACTCCAGGGAACTAAGCATTACAGAAATTCATTATTGTGTGGCTTTGGCGGGGGAGGGGGAGTGGTAACCGGAAAAACATAGTTTGTACTAGTTCAATGAAAAGATCTCTCTTTTGCAGTAACTGACAGACACTTCCAGAAAATTCATTTTCTTAATCAGCTTTTCTCAAAAAGGAGTCTGCAAACATCTTCTTAATAGGCCCTCAAAAATAATTTTTCATAAAAGAAGTCCATACAATACAATGACTTCTTGATCAGAGTTTTTCCTTACTCAACAGCATAGCCAACATCCAGCTGGGGGAAAAAAAAAAAAAAAAGGACTCTCCTGTGGGAATGGACAAAGGTTAGAAGGAATAGTAAATTCTGAAAAAAATCACATAGCTCGATTCCTGCCTGCAGACCTCGGAAATGGATTACTGAATAAGTGGTTTGTGAGAACTTTAAGGGGAAATAAAAGGAGGTATTCACTAGGAAACAGCAAGGTTTCACTAAGAATAAATTATGCCAAACACTACTTCCTTTTTAACAGGTTTTTACGAATGGTGGATTATGACAATGTTTTTAGACAGCATCTTCTAGATTTCAGCAAGGAGTTTGAATCTCTTAAAACAGTCTTCTGGCCAAGAAGTGATAAATTCAGCCTAAATACTATGTTGAATAGATTCACAGGCAATGAAACGGGATATCCAAAGACAATGGATGGATGGAATAATGTCAGTAAGAGATCCTTCCCCCTCCAGTCCCTCCCAAACTCCAACAAAATTAGAATCAACACAAGTTTTTAATGACAATCTGGTGGTTAATGCTTAAAGAAAGGCTGGAAATAGAAAAAGGAGGTAAAGTGAATAGCAAAGAAGTAATAGAGGTTTTCCCAATTAAAATTTGGGAAAGGCAATGGAAAATGAGCACCAGTAAACACTGTATTTCCAACGTGTATGGGAGGAGGGAGAAATGGAGTCAAGACACCTGTGAGGAGGGCCGTCCCAAAGCTTTTTTTCCATCTTACACATCACACTATTCTGCTTCTCTGGGACCACAGAGGGTCCCAGGAGACATCACTCCAGAGTTTCAATTCTGAATCATAAATCAGAAGGACCAGCCTTGAGACAGACACCAAAAACTCATATGCTTTTAAATTTTCAGTAAATCAAGTTATACACATACCCTTGAACTACAGGAAAGGAGAATGTTTCATCAAGCAATTGATAATAGAAGGAAATCAATTTAATTGTGTAAAAGGTCTTTTATTTACTTTATTATACAATAAAATATAACTTTGTCAGTCACTTAAAAATACTCATTCCCAAAAGCAGGAAAGTACTCAAAGACTATGGGAGTCATGTATAAATAACGTAAGAGGTACCGGATTTAAGATAACTGGTGCATCTAATAATTAGCAATCAATTATAACAGATTTAATTTGAAAAAGTCATGATTCTATATAAACAGGAGGAGGACAGGGGAGGGAAGTTCTTGCAGAATGCCAGCTATTAAATGAAAAAGGAATAACAGAATTAGAAAATAATCCCTTTGCAACCTCCAGTGTAACTGATTCAGGCAACAAATCACCTATGAAAGCCAAAAGGACTTGGGGAAAGATTATTAAGGAAGAGGACATTTACATGATTTCAAGCATCGGCCCACAGATTACCTACTAATCATAAAGGGACAAATGTACCAGTAGGTGGGAAAGCTACGGTGGGCCACCACTTCAATCGAGTGACCCCATCCATAATCACCAACAGCAGGATAATCAGACTTCATATGGCTCCTGGTGTGATGCAGGTGATATGCCTCAGCTGTCTCCTTGCCAAAAATGCCTACTCTGAACCTAAAAATTGGGAAACAGGCATACAAATCCAAAATGTGGAACATTCTATTGTACAACTGATCTAAACTCTTCAAAACAATCAATGACATAAAACAAAACAGAAGGAGGACACATGACATTCTAGTACAATGCATAAAATTTTATTGCATCCTGGATTTAAAAAAAAGTTGTAGGGTAATTTCAACATGAAATATACATGACAATGATATTACTGAATTATGGTTAATTTTCTTAGATTCAACAATGATATAACAATAATGATAATTTTGAGTATGGTAAAAAAATGCTTTTATTCTTAGGAAACTAAATTATTCATAAGTAATGTGTAATGATGTCTGCAACTTATTTTTTTAAGTTCAGAAAAAATATATATACAGAGAAAATCAAATGTGACAGAATGTTAACAGTTGATTATTATAGATGAAATGTCTATGAGTGTTTTTCTTTTTATTTCAGCTTTTTTTAAAGATAATTTTTCAATATTAATGATCGAAAAAAGAGAAAAAGTGCTTTTACTTTTAACATCCATTAATTTTTGTGTTTGCCCTCAGCCTTATTTTTCCCATAAAAGCTTATGCTCCTCACCTTCCTCCTAACCACAGAAGTTTCCAGTATAAATTTATCCTTGGAAGTTGGTAACAATTACAGTTATCTCTAAACTATGTACTCATTATTACAAATCTATATAGACTGTAATTAAAAATATATTTAAAAATAAAATAAAGCATCAAAAGTTTAAAAGCAAAGTAATCTAGTAGGTAAGATATTAAAAGCTGCATGCTAATTTCTGTTTCTGTGCTTTCAGTTTTTTTCAAAGCAATTTCTTTCTTCGGTGACAGAGAAACCCTTCGGTAAAAGTCAGAGCTGTCTTCAGCCCAGTGCTGCCCATCAGGTTAAGGAAGTCCAGCCTGGGTGACTACAAGGCTGGTGGTTGGGTGACCCCACCTGTCTCTTACTACAAGTAATAGTCATCTTATACTTGTCCACAAAATAAGCCAACAGTGATTAGAGAGATAAATTTTTTTAAAGTATTAAAAGCTGCAGACTAAATCAATGAGAATTCAACCTAAATTGGGGAAATTTAATCTAAAATTGATGATAACAAAACAGACAGCATACATCTCTCTTTTGGCATTTTGCCCAAGAAATAGAAAAGCAAGGAAAAATTCTTATGCAACAAATGAACACATTTTAGAGATGCTAAATTAAAAAAAACAAAACACAGAACAATGTATTCTTCACTTGTTTATTTCTTATGTTCATATCATCAAAGTAAGGTATTAATACACAAATAGATTTAAATATCAGTTTTCCCATCTTTAAAATACATCTCCAATGGAAACGGACTCTGCTTTAACCAAATTAACATACAACTTCACAAAACTAATGAAAGACCATGTATAACTGCCTAGTCACTTTTCATCTTTATTTTTTGACTAAATATTGGCTTCTGCTAAATATTAATTGACAAGATAAAATTAATAAGGAAACAAAACTCGAAAATAAAGTTATCTTTGTTCAACATAATAACTGGTTATGAAAAATTAAAGGTAAAAATTTGTTATAGATTTAAATGTTTCTCCCTAATTACCAATGACAAATAACATGTAAAACATACTTTCAAAATTGGGCAGTTTAAAATATTAGTAGGTTTTCTCTCTTCTTGTATATGTTTAAAATTATTAATAATAAAGACGTTTTGGATTTCTTTACATTAGTAAGATATTTCATAGTTTATTCCCCCACTGCTAAAGATCAGAAAAAACAACTTTTAAAATTAAGAGGCATTTTAGATTTTCATTTCTACAGCAAATCCATATGCTAAGAATATCTTGCCAAATAAATGAATCGCTTCTAGCAATGACCTACTTTTTTTTTAAATCTAACTAAAATTTTCATAAGTAAAATTAAATTACTCTAATGGACTACTTACCTCAAAACCTACTTATGTGTTATCTACATTAAAACCATTCTAAGAAATAGTGTGAAATGTTTCATTAATAATACTTTTTTTTTTAAGCTAAAACAAAAAACCTAGGCATTATGCTTCTCTATCTATGGTCTCCACGTATGTAGTTCAGTGCCTTTTAGTGCTTCACTAGTACAATTTTCCTGAAGTAAAAGCAGCACTGCTTGAGTTCTCTAAGCACAAAAAAAAAAGCAACTGTTACTCATCATTAGAAAAATATCTTCATAGTTAAAAGCTAATGTTTATGAGCATATTTTATATGCCAGTAACTGGATAAATAATTTACATGTACTACCTTACCTAACCCTCCAGACAACCCTCTAAAGTAGAGACTATTATTACCACTGTTTTAAAGATGAGGAAACTAAGATTCAGAGAAGTTAAGTAACTGGTAGATCGCCGGGCACTGCCCCAAATCTAATCTCCCCTTCTTTCCCAGTGACATTGCTTTAGCTGGACATACTACTATTTATCTAGAGGATACATCTGCCTGTCCCTCATGCAGTTTGGGTGTGGTCGTGCTCTAAGTTCTCACCAATGGTTTTCACTGGGGAACTAAGTTATCAAATGAGAGGAAGCGATACATGCGCCTTCCACATTGCGTGCTTCTCTCTCTCCTCACAAGCCAGAACACACACGTGGGACTGAAGCAGCTTCAACCATGCGGATGGTGACAGCACCCTAAGGGATGGCAGAGCAACAGAATGAAATAAAAGTGCTCAATGGGCCTATCCATCCTGGACTACGTGTCTACCAGCGAAACAACAGAAAAATTATACAGGGTCTGAAAGAAACAAAATCCCTTTCTTATTACAAAATCTTTTATTACAAAATCGTAAGCATGTAATTCTGTAACATAAAAATAACACACTCAAGCACACCATATTACATTTTAGGTGAAATGTTCAAATTAAAAGTATAAATTACTACACCCTACCAACCACACTCAAGCAGGCCTTACTTCTGCCAGACACTGCATATTGGTCCCTGCACACTATTCCTGACACAGAGCTCCTGAAAGCCCTTTTCATTTCCTCGTAATACGAATGTCTTTTGTTCTAATGAGGCAACTCTGAGAGGGCTCACGAATGGCTGATGGTTGGGCACTAGTCACCAGAAAGAACAAGCCATGATTAGAAGCGTGGAACTTTCGGCCCTCCTCCCCAAACCCCATTCTCCTAAAATAAGACAAGGGCGGAAATGGAGTCAATGATCTATCATGTCTACTAGATAAAGCCTTCATAAAAATTCTAATAGTACAGGGTCTGGAGAGCTTCCAGGTGGGTGAACACACCCACATACTGGGAGGGCGGCTCACCCCGACTGCACAGGGACAGAGGCTCCTGCACTCAGGACACTCCCAGGCCTCACCCTGTGTATCTCTCTGACTGTTCCTCTGTAACCTTTATCAACCCTTTCGCACCCTGGTAAATGTACATAAGTATCTCCCTGAGTTCTGGGGGCAGCTCTACCATGGGAACCTCCACGAGGCAGGAAGTACAGAAGCTGTGGGCGACCTGGGAACCTCCTACATTCAGCGGCTATCTGAAGTGGGGGGCAGTGGCTCTGGGAGGCTGAGCGCTTAACCTGTGGGATCTGACACTGTCTCCAGGAGACGGTGTCAGAGTTGAGTTAAATTGTAGGACACACCTGGCATCCCAGAGAACCACTTGCTGGAGAAAAACCTCCAACGTTTGGTGACCACAAGTGTCAGAGGTGAAGTATTCTGGGTGGAAAGTAAAGGAAACTCACAGTAGGAAAGGACAGACTGAAGTTTTTCCAAAATGCTATCTCAGGTAAAAATAAGAGGAATATTAGCGAACATATTAGAGAGAAACGAGCTTCTATTTTTAGGGCCATTGTGCTTTTGCGAAGTGTCTATTATACCAGCTCAGCTCATGCCCATTCATAAAATGGGTAACAGAAGTAGGTGCTAATGCTATTTAAATATAAAATATGAGGCACTGGCTTAGCAATTAGGTGCTAAGGTAACAAAAAAGATGTTGCTAACTGAAAAATGTCATAAACCAGTGACCCTTGTTTGTCACAGTAAAATAGTTGGCAAATCTGTCACCTGAGATGATCTGTAAGGCAACCAGACAGCATGCTCTAAAGAAACTAGATGAAAAGTGCAGAAATGGGATATTTCTCTAATTCCAGGTGTTCAACCAGAATTAATTAACATTGATATAGGTTATTGTCACAAAGAAATCCAGGAACTAATTACACCCCATAGCAAAAGTCAGAGGCTTCCTTACCTTATACAATAAAAATATCAATGGTGATATGCCTTAATTAATCTCCTTCTAAATTAATTCCATCCCTCCTTCAATGGGAATTAAACAGAAAGCTCTAAATAAAACCTCACATTTCAGAAACTGAAAAATGGAATACTTTATTTCCTTCAAAATTTGTGGGAGGAAAACGTGTATTTAAAGTTCCATACCACAGTTATCCATTAAATCTTTTGTTTTCCTTTAATATTCCATATCTAAAAATAAAACAATAAAATACATCATTTCAGACATCCTTTAGAAATGTTTAATTGTTTCAATTGGAAATTTTGCATATTTTGCTTCACTTGTTCTCCCTCTCTTATACTCTTTTCAATTCCAAATTTAGCTAAGAATTTATTATAACTTCACATAAGGTCAGGTTGCATGTTTCTTTTAAAAACTGGGAAGTCATTATAATCCTCAAATATATATCTAAATAAAAATTGTCTACGTTATGGTAGTTATTTTTGTGCTCCTATTATGTGAAACTTTAGTTCCTAAAACCATCTCAGACAGTGTTGCTGACTCCAAAACTCACAACACTTAGTTTCACCAACCTCCGCCTATTGCAAAGAAAAGACTAGAAGAATGAAGTAAAATGAAAGAAAACAAATCATTTTAATTTTAAAAAGAAACTAAGGAAAAACAGAGACATAAAATTCTGCCTCAAATGTCATCTTCTCCTTGATAAAGCACCAAAAGTTACCCAAGAAATGCCTTCTGTCTATTTTTTCCACATAATACATTTTTATCCTTCTGGTGTGTTTAGCACTCACATATTTTTTTTTCCCTTAGGAAGCCTTTATTTTTGTCATATTATTTAACTTCATGCATGACAGAAGTTTACAATACAAATAAAGAGACCAGACCCATATATCAGCTCTATCACTAAGTGACCTTATATCCCATACTACCAAGGACTGTCGCCATTTGTGCCTGTTGTCCCAATGTAATTATCACTCTCAAAGTGTCTCAGGCTGTAGGAAAAATTATAATAGACACACTACCTATTAATAACTAGCTGTGTGAATTTTCACAAGTCACAAAACTTCTCTGGAACTCAGTTTCTTCTTTTTCCAAGTGAGAATTAACATCTATAATTTGTAATTGTGATGATCACAGGGCATGACATATATGAAAGCACATGGGAAGTTCTATATAAACCTAAGATACTGTTAATAAGAACACAAGGGAGGTTCAAGTGTATTTTAACAACAAGGACCTGGCATTGTTACCATTTAGCTTGCCTGGCATGATTCCAAAAGTCTGAATAGCTATGACTGTAAATAGGAAAGTCATTTAACTTTGTAAGATTTTGTTTCCTTAAATGTAAAACTGACATGGATGCACTAGCTTATCTTTATGGTCCTCTCCAACTAGAAATGTTATTATCATAATCATTTTTCACCATTTTCTCTGATTATTATAAACACATCAGTTGCATGGTGTCTATCAGACTGGCGACCTCTGAATTCATAAATTTCTTGACTTCAATTACAGTCATAAATCCAGCTTGCAAACTTAGTTGGGTGGGCAGCACAATGTTTTATCTGCACTTTAAAAGTATTCACCTGCTTTTTAAAATAAGGAGATTGTACATAAAAATTTCAATTTCTGATTTTTCTTGAAAACGTGGCAAATCTAGCATCTTGCAGGAATGATCTGGCAGAAGCTCATGGCACCTGTCCCTTTAGAAAGTGTATGTGAGGTCCAATTTATTATAATTCTCACCTAGTATGCTTTACAGATTTATATTACCTGCCTACATAGTACAGGTATTTGAGTTTGCTCTGAAGATGTGCAGAGAACATGTAGCCACTCATGACTACTTCAATGGCTGGACCTGTTACTTTCTCCCCCTTAATGTATTTCCCCAAAAGCCTACTCATTAATCTGTGAAATTTAAGACTATGGAATGCTACACTGGCTTCTTATTCCAAAGAACCGCAATAATTCCCGTCCTATAGTTTTCTCTGTATTTAGACATACAAAAAATAATGAAATACAGTAATTAACAGTTTTAAATAGGAATCATCAGATTCCACTTAATTTTGTAATTTAATCACTCCCTAACCCCTGATATGACTTCAAGTCACTTAAAATTTTTTAAACTTTCCCAGCTTAAAAATGAGAGAATAAGTGAGGTACTATCTGTATCTGGGATGAATCGGAAAATAGTTCTTAGCTGTGTTTAATGAACAATGTATTATATAGCAAAATATGAGAAACTCATTAAGTTTACTAACCTATTTTTTAAAACAGGTTGGATAATTCTATAGATGTTGCCATTCAAAGCATAAAGAAACCAATCGCATACTCAGAAGAATTTAAACAAGGATGTCAAAGAGATATTTGTACACCTACGTTCACAGCAGCATTATTCACAATAATGAAAAGATGGAAGCAATCCAAGTGTCTATCAATGGATGAATAAACAAAATGTGGTATATACAGACAACAGATATTTTCAGCTGTAAAAAAAAGGAAATTCTGGTACCTGCTACAAGATGGATGAACCTTGAGGACATCCTGCTAAATGAAATAACCAGTCACAAAAAGAAAAACACTATATGATTCTTATGTGATTCTTCTTATATGAGATACCTAGAGTAGTCAAATTCATAGACAGAAAGTAGAACAGTGGTTGTTAGGAGATATAGGGAGGAAGAAAGAGGGAGTTGTAGTTAAATAGGTACTTGCAGTTTTCAGGATGAAAAGAGTTCTGTAGATTGGTTGAACAAAATGTAAACGTACTTAACATTATTGAGTTGAACATTTAAAAATGATTAATTAGGATGGTAAATTTTATGTTATGTATATTCACCTCAATTAAAATTTTAAATCTACACATGAATTTTTAAGTATGTACTTGTTGGAGGGGTAAGAAAAACAGAAGTAACAAAGATGAAAAAAGATAATAAAACTATGTTTTAAAAACTTTTTAAAAAGAAGGTAAGAAAACAAGAAAGAGAGTAGTTAATCAAATATAACATCACAAGAGTAGCAGACAGTAGTAAAATTCACTACAAAGAGGAAACACTTCAAGAATCACTCAATAAATACCTCCAGAAATCTGCACTTCCATGAAACATTGGCAAAAATTGTCCAAATCAACTTTTTCGCCACTCTGAAAATTAACAAAGGCTTACAAACATCACGAAGATAATATAATCATGAAAAATGGCTTAGTCTCAATAAGAACAGTGGGCTTTGCAACACTTTCATTTTCCCTATTTCCATCCTTGCTATCACAGTAATTATGAAAACCAGCACTCAAGTCGCCACTAGAGAGGGTAGAATGGGTTACAAGTTTCTCCAAAAGGCCCTATCCCATAGAATTGTCACTATCTGACCTGGCAGTTTTCTGGTAAAACCTCATCCTCAGGGCCAGTGTTTCTTTGACCTACGTCACAGCTCACTCAATGGGAAAAGCTCTATCCACCACAGCATTTGTTGAAAACAATCAGCTGCAGTCGTTGAACACTGCAGATGCCTCAGGCAGCAATACCAGATGGAGCAAAAAAGAGGCTAGCAAAAAAACTTAAAAGTAAGATCTGGAGAATAAGATGCCCAAGAAGGATTTGAAAAGCTCTGACCTATTCCTTAGGATTTAGATGGCCACATTCACCAAGAAATGCCTTAGAAGATCCTAATCTCTCACTTCTGGCTCACATTGAGACTTTATGTAACAGGGAGGAAAGGGTTAGGCAGAGCTGTTAGTTGCCTGCCTGCCTGCTGAAGGTGTGCCCCAACAGGTACATAGGCACTTTTGGCAAGACTGAAAGATGTATTGTTTCTAGGCATTTAAGGAAGTCTCTGTCAAATCATTAGATGACCACCAAAGTAACCAAGCAGAAGTTTCATTAGCCTCATGTGACAAAAAAATATATAGCCTTCACAGAATTTATACAGAAAACTCAGTAAACAAACAAATAACCCCCTCCCCCCAAAAAAAGGACACAACACCAAATCCTGGGGAAGGAGAGAAACCTCACTTACAGTTACCATGTTATATTATTTGAACTGTCCACTTTCTAATAAAAACTTACAGCACATGCAAAAAAACAAGAAAATATAGCCCATACACAGGAAATACAGTAGTCAATCAAACATGTCCCTGGCAAAGAGGACATACAGCTGGCCAACAGACATAAAAAGATTCTCAATATTACCAATCATCAGAAAAACACAAATGAAAATCACAATGAGATATCACCTCCACCTGTCAGAATAGCTATCATCAATAAATCAACAAATTACAAGTGTCAGCAAGGGTGTACACTGTTAGTGGGTACTGGAACGGTCAAGGGGAATACTTTGTAAAGTATCTGATTGTCTAACCACTATGCTATACACCTGAAACTAATACAAAATAATATTGATATGAACTGTAATTGAAAATTTTTTTAATTCTTTTTTTAATTTAAAAATTTTACAAACATCCCTGAGAAGCCCAAATTTGGGGCATACCAGACAAAGGTTTAAGAAAGCTATTAGAAATATGTTCAAATAACTAAAGGACACCATGTCTAAAGAATTAAAAATGTAAAAACAATATTTTATCAAATAGAGAATATCAATACAGAGATAATTATTTTTAAAAAGAACCAGATAAAAATTCTGGAGTTGGAAAATATATTAATTGAAATGGAAAATTCACTAAAGGGGTTCAATATTGAATTTAAATAGGCAAAAGAAGGAATCAGTGAACCTAAAGATATGCCAATTGAGATTATCCAGTTTTAGGAACAAAATGATGATGATGATGATGATGATGATGATGAAAACTTAACAGCCTCAGAGACCTGTGGGACACCAGCAACTGTACAATACAAGCATAGTAGGAGTCCCAGGAAAAAAAAGGGACAGAAAAAAATATTTAAAGGAATAATTGCAAAAATTGCCCAAATTTGATGAAAACATTAATCTACATATTCGAGAAGCTCAATAGACTCAAAGTAGGATATACTGAAAAGAATCCACACCAAGGCACATCATAGTCAAAATGTCAAAGGACATAGGAAAACACTAGAATGTAGCCAGAAAAAAAATGTCTCATCACACACAAGAAATTTTCAGTAAGATTAACAGTTTATTTCTCATTAGACACTATGAAGGCCAGAGGGCAGTAGAATAACGTAGTAAAAGCACTGAAACAAAAAAAAAAGTCCAAGGCTTCTATATCCACAAAATTACCCTTCAAAAATGGAGAAATTAAAACATTAATACAAGCAAAACCTGAGAGAATCTGTCCCTACCAAATCTGTCCTACAAGATGTACTAAAGGCAGTCCTTGAGGCTGAAATGAAAACCACCAAACATTAACTCAAATCCACACAAAGAAATAAAAAGAGTCAGTAAAGCTAACTACACAGTTAAATGTAAAAGACATATAAGTGTATTTTTGGTTATAATCATTTCCTGTTATCTGATTCAAAAGGCAACTTCGTAAGGTAATAATTATAAAAGTGCAGCGACAGGCTTATAATGTATAAAATAAAGAATGAAGTTATATTGGAGTAGAGTTTTTATGTACTTTTGAAATAAAGCTGAAATTCATCTGAACTAGATTGTTTTACATTAAGAAATTATGGTAATTCCCAGGGCAACCACTAAGAAAGGAACTCAAAAAAATGTGTGTGTGTGTGTGTGTGTGTGTGTGTGTCTCATAATATCATCAGGAATGATGAAATAAAAGCCTATGAAAACTCTCTTCCCCAGAAAAGGAAAAACAAGAGAACTAAAATGATACACTAGAAAATATATATTTAACACGAGACGGGAGTAATGGAGGAATCAGGAAATTAAAAAAAGATATTAGACCTACAGAAAACCAATAGCAAGAAGGCAAACATATATCTTACATGATTATCAGTAATTAAGTTAAATATAAATATACCCTCCATAAAAAAAATACAGATTGTCAGAATATATATGCAGTATTTTAAATGATATAATTACATGCTATATAAAAGAGACACTTTAGATTCAGAGACACAAAAAGGATGAAAGTAAAAGGATATAAAGATATACCATGCATACCTGGCTGGTGTGGCTCAGTGGATTGAGTGCGGGCTTGCGAACCAAAGGGTCGCCGGTTTGATTCCTAGTCTAGGGCACATGGCTGGGTTGCAGGCCAGGTTCCCAGTAGGGTGGGCATGTGAAAGGCAACCAAACACTGATGTTTCTCTCCCTCTTTCTCTCTCCATTCCCCTCTCTAAAAATAAGTAAATAAAATCTTTAAAAAACAAAAAACAAAAACATATACCATGCAAACTATAACCAAAGAATGAACTGGAGTAGGAATGCTAGAGACAAAATAGATTTTAAGACAAAAAAAAAAATTTTTTTTTACTAGAGAGGATGAAAAATATTTTGTAATGAAGAGTAAATTCAACAGGAAGACATAACGACTATAAACATATGTGAACATAACAAAAAGGCTGCAAAACACATTAGTAAAAACTAACAGAGTTGAAATGAGAAACAGAGAATTTAACAATGGTTGGAGATGTCATTAATGTCATTACTCCACTCTCCATGACGGACAGAACAATTAGAAAATCAACAAGGATGGGTATGAAACCAAATGCACAAAAATGAAAGTATGTATGTGTGTGTATATATATAATTAAGCTTCATGCAAATTACAAACTTTTGTGCTTCAAATGATACTATCAAGAGAATGAAAGGACAAGCCACAGAACAGGAAAAGTTTTTGAAGTCATACATCTCATAAGGGTCTAGTATCCAGAATAAAAAAGAATTTGTACAATATAAAAATAATTAAATAAATAACTATTTTTGTTAATCCTCACCAAGGACATTCTTTTTTTCACTTCTTTTTAGAGAGAGAAGGGAAAGGGGCAGAGAGAGAGAGAGAGAAACATCGATGCTAAACAGAAACCCATTGGTTGCTTTCTCGCACATGCCCTGGCTTGAGGGGATCAAACCCGCAACCTGGGAATGTGCCCTGACTGGAAATCAAACCCACGACTGTTCAGTCTGCAGGACAATACTCCAAGCAACTAAACCACCCCAGCCAGGGCAAATAACTCTATTTTAAAATTAGCAAGGGGCTTGAATAGACATTTCTCCATAGAATATATACAAATGGCCAATAAGCACACAGAAAGATGCTCGACATTATTAGGCACTAGGGAAAAGCAAAACAAAACCACAATGAAATACCATTTCGCATCCACTGGGATGGCTAAAACCATCAAAAAGGAAAACCAATAACAAGTGTTGGCAAGGATATAAAGAAATTGCAACCTTTATACATTGCTGATTGGAATGGAAAATGGTCGCAGTCACTTTGGAAAACTGTTTGGCAGAACTCCAAAATGGTAAATGTAGAGTTATCACATGGCCCAGCACCTCTACTCCAGGCTGTATAACCAAGAGAAATTAAAACATCTATCCACATAAAAACTTTTACACAAATGCCCACAGCAGGATTATTCATAATAGCTCAAAAGTCAGAACATCTCAAATGTTCACCAACTGATGGACAGGTAAACAAAATGCGGTATATCCATGCAACATAATTTTATTTGACTAGAAAAGAGTGAAGTACTGATACATCCTACAACATGTGTGGACCTTGAAAACAGGATAAGTGAAAGACACTAGTCACAAAAGACTCCACAGTATATAATTCTACTAATATGAAATGTCTAGAATAGGCAAATCTATGGAGACCGAAAGCAGAATAGTGGTTACCATGCCCCAGGAGAGTGAGTGCTAATGGGTACCGATTTCTTTTGAGGGTGAGGAAAAAAGGTTCTAGAATTACATAGTGGTGATGGTTGCACAACTTTGTAAATATATTAAATCCCAATGAATTATATACTTTAAAATGGTGAATTTCATGGTATTAAATGTCTCAATAAAGCTATTATTTTCTAAAAATCAGTAAGGAAAAAGAATACCTACAAAATGACTTACCAAAAGAGGAAATAAATTATATTTTGTCTTATAGTCACTTCAGGTCAACAAATATTCCCTGACCCAGATTCTGCTATAGGTGCTGGGGATGCAAAGACAAATAATCAACAGTCCCGACTCATGAGGAATTCTGTTTTTAACAAGAAATACAATCAATAATAAGTCTTTGGAAAGAATTGTGATTCTTTCCCCTAGTTTCCACTTTCAAAATATATAAATATATTAAATGTTAATTTTAATGCAACAAACTATAATAAAAGCCCAATTCCAACAAACGTTATATATTAGCAGCTACCCAAATCACCAACTGATGCTAAACATAAATTGACTTAAATTCTATCTCCAGTGACACTTCGCTTCCGGCACAAGGTCCAAGTTGTGGTCGAGGCTCCCAGCCCTGACCACCCTAGTCTCTGTTACTCTACCATTCTCGTTATATTAACAATGGCTGGACTTTTCCCAGACAGACCTCGTATATTTTTTAAGTCATGTCATCAAAGTAAATGCAGCTCTCTTTGTTTATGACTTTTTATTTCTTTTACTGAGTAAATATCCAAAATGGCCCCTACCAACACCAACACGCTTCTACCTGTGTTAGTTGCCCTGCACTGAGAAAGCCTGGTAGTCATGCCACCTCATATGTTTTCTTGCTCCAGAACAGAGTTTGAAAACAGACTCGGGCCACACATGAATTTTGTTTGGCCTGAATTGTTCTAACAGCATTTTAATTACCAATAAACTAAACTCGAGAGATGTTCTACATACAAACTTACATATTAAGCTTCATTTGAAAAACCTGAAGATTTGGTCATGCTGCACCCCAATTCCCATGCGGCAACAACTGGATGAGCTGAGTGTTGACACATCTTTGCCCTCTGATAAAGAATGCCTCTCCACTCTCCTCACCACTTCACAAGGTTGCCACACAGCACACCCAGCTGCTTTCGTTTGTGGCCTACTGCCTCTCAGGAGGTGGAATGGAGATGCGTCCAAGTCCCGAGAGCACTGGTTTGCAATCATACAGAGCTGACCTCCTCCCTTATCTTTGGTTTAGGTTGCATGGCCATGTCCTCTACTTTGCCACACTCCCCTAGCTTCTCACTCCAACAACTGCTTTACCACCTTGTAATCACCACCTTGTCTAACATCTAAGTATCACCCACTTAATTGTTCTAGGGCACTCCTACAGAGGTATCTTCTGGCCCTGCAACCGCCTCTGAGAAATTCCCCGCCACATGGCAGAAGGCACTGAGGATCTCAGCCAGAGGCCAACGAAATCTTCATTTCCAGGTTACTTCTCTTTGGATATAAATGTTCCTCCAAAATTCCTGAATTCCGAGTTAAAACTGTCCCTCAAACTTACTGTGCATACAACACATGTGGGGATCTTATTGAAATGCAGGTTGTGATTCTGTGGGTCTGGCACCGGGCCTGAAAATCTGCACGTCTAATACGCTCCCAGGTGGCGCAGAGGCCGCTGGTGTGCGGACTGCACTTTGAATCGCAAGAAGTTAGAACACTTACAGAAGAGGGAGGCTTCTGAGGTGAGAATTGTCTGAATGAATCAGACCTCTAAGACTTGACTTTCTGCCATTTTAAAACTACAGAAATGATCATCTTTTAGCATCTGTGCCAACTTAATATCTGACTTATATAAATAATAGCTTTTCATAATGGTCCATGAGAAAGAAACAGATGGTTCCTTCAGCCCTTAGGCACTGACTGTTGTATATTCGCTCTGGGCCTTATACAGAGGGATTGGCCAAGTCTCCATACATACAGAGTAGTTTAGTTAGTTGGCAAAAAGACTAACAGGAAACAAAATAAGCAGTGTACCACCTAAAGCAACAGACTCTGACTGCTATAAAATAATGATTCCCGAGCAGGGCGTCATATCAGCATGAGGGGTGTATGTGTAGGAAGGTGTCAAATCAAACATACCTCCCTCTAACCCCCAAATCATGGTACTCACTCTATCCCCACTGTTACTGTCAATCACTAACAAAGGAAGTTGCATTTACTTTTAGGAACGCTATATTCTTCAGAAGGGTAAGATGGGGGAAAGATGATGAAAACTACTGTTTTTTTTTTTTATTGTGTATAGGAAGGGCAATGGAAATATGGAGCCTGGATGAGTAAGTAGAATTGGTGGGCCTTCCAGGTGGGAAGTGCTCCCTGCGGTAAAAATACAGAGGCAGAGCTGAGTCCAGGGTGTTTACGGAATGGAAAGAAGACCTGCCACCCTGGCTGCTGTGGCTGATTCGGTTGGAGCATCATCCTGTAGACTGGAGGGTTGTGGGTTCAATTCCAGTCAGGGTAGGGTTCAGCCCCCAGTTGGAGTACATATAAAAAGGCAGCCAATTGATCTTGATCTTTCTCTTTCTCTCTCCCCACCCCTCTGTTCTCCCTCCCTCCCCTCCCCCTTCCTCTTTCTCTAAAAGCAGTGAATAATGTCCTTGGCTGAGGATTAGAAAGAAGACCTGCCTTAAATTAAAGCAAACCAGAATGCCCCACTCACTACCACCCCATTCCGAGTGCAGGGAGCACAGAAACAATCTCCTACGAACTTGATGGCCACCTGTTAAGAACATTAAAGAGGTCTTTCTTCACATGAAGGCTGCACTAGCTGGACTCGCAGGTCCTTTCCAATTTTTCTTCAATTGCAGAACAGAATTTGAATTTTCCTGTAACTCGTAATTCTAACCTGAATCACTTGCCTTGACTGCTGTGTACCATGGGAAATGAGTGAGGAAAATGTGGATGTGTGAAAGTCCCTACCAATGGGAGGGAACAAGAGCCTAAATCGCTGTCTCCAGTTAATTTCTACTGCTGCTCAGAACCCCCGGTTCTTTGAGACTGTTCTCATAGGTCTTATTTCCAACTCAGTCATCAATCATCTCTGTGACTCTTTTCTGAACCCTGCCCAAATTATCCTCATCCCTCTCATGTAGGCAAGTGATGAATTACACTTCAGGTCTTCTCTGACCACTCCGTCTAAAGGAAGTTTCAGTTACACTCCATTCTCTATCAAAGTCCCCTTCTACAGAGCACTTACCATGCTTCCAACTATGGTTTTTCATTTACAAAATATTTCAAAAAGATATTCATAAGTTCATATAGTTCAGAAGTTAAGGTAAAAGGAGCCAATATACCATCACCCAGATTTAACAAATGTAAGTATTTTTGCCACATCTGCTTAGCAATTATATAGTTCTTTATCATGCTCTTGTTGCCTATCTCCCACTGGATTCACTGTTTACTTTGGGCAGGGTCATGTCTAATTTTTTACTTCTTTTATACCTATCACTTAGCACAGAGCCAGGTACATACAAGGCTCTTGATGTCTGTTCAGTGAACAATGCATGAATGGCTTCTGTCCTAGAAGTAAGTAATGGACATCACTATAGAAAAGTTATTAAACCAAAAACAGTAACTCCATCTTTATTTAAATTTAAAAAAAAAGAAAATCGATCTTTATTGAAGAATGTGGGTTCAAACTTAAATATGTGTTATCTCTGGATATAACACATTGTAATGGGTTAGCTGAGCAAGAAACAGAACTTGCCTCCCCTAGAGGCCTCCTTGGAGAGCACGTGATCTGCCTAAAGACACAGAGATAAAAGAAAGATGACAACTCATTAGCTTAAAGAAGGGAGGAACCAAAGAAGAGAAAGAGGAAGGGAGGGAAGAAGACAGGGAGGGAGGCCTATGCAAAGAATCCAAGAGCACTCGAGGCCATTTATGTTTTCTAGGTTAGGTCAGGGCCAATACAGATCACGTCCTGAAAACCTTTGAGTATCAGGTCCATTTGTCTCAAGCCTAAGGCAAAACTGTAAGAAAGGGCCTGTCCAGTTGTCTGACTTCTCCACCTCTTTCTACCTACACCCACTGCCAGGTCGCACCTTAAAGCAAAACCCTAAAAATCTAAGTTTCTCCTACCATGGTTCTCTATATGCTCTCAAATGCCAAGTATATACTTGTATCCTCTACCCATCGACCTTTTGGATCTATTTCTTTGTGCTCTTATCCTGCCAACGGGTCAGAGAGAATACTTAAATACTTATTTAAAGGGTTGTCCATTACTGAAAATATTAATGTCTTCACCCATTATGGTCAATGTAGACCTCCAGCTTTTAACAAAAGATGTTTTTAGTGCTAAGAGTGGGGCAGAATGTATTGTTAACAAGTCTTCCATCCCTCCTTGTCCTTGACATGGTTCACTGTGGGCAGAGTATCCTACTGAGGTATGCCACTTGATGTAAGAGAAATCGTGTCTAATCATCGTTGTGAAGAAACATTTTTCTTACTCCACAGATAAAATATTATGTGAGCGCAATTCCCTAAACAGCTAGTATACAACTGCATGGAGAAGTGTTATACTCTCTGCCCATCACTTTGCACACTCGTATACTCAGGGACCACAATTTGACCATGTCCAGTTTTCACTCTTTCTTTTAGTATTTCCTCAAGATCAGAAGACACTATCTTTTTGGTGAATGGAGCAGCACGTGGATTGGCTTCTAGGTACAACTTCTTTTCTTCACAAAGCCATCGCCTTCTTATCTGAACATGAAACTAATACTAGGTCAGTCCCGCCCCCTGAGCAGTTTTTCCAGTTTCATAGTAGTGGTTAACAAAAAGAAAAATATCTTCCCTTATCGCTCGTGTTTTCAGTGACAAATGAACAAAGCATCACCAAGCACTTCCCCTGAACAAATGCCAAAAGCTGATTCATTCTCTGCATGACATCGGTGGCTTCATCCAACCATAAAGTGAAATATCTACTGGCATGTACTTGATAGTAATCGCTCTTTCACACTCCAACTCCACTGATATTATGCAACAGCCAACCGTGTTATTTGACAAAGGAATTCCGTCAATACCTTCTGGTTTCTCTCTAAGGATAATGTTTGTCTTTAACTTTCCAGATGACTTTCCAAGTGTCTCTTCAATAATATGACTCGTTCTTATTTTTGCTACAAGGATCCTTTAATGACACTACTAGAGTTTTAGTCTCTTACCTACCTTTAGCAACACAATACATTAATTTTGTAATGGAAAGCTTTATTGTGTGCTTGTCCTGGAAAACTTCAATAGTGTAACAGAGAGGCCACTGTGCTTTGTTTGAAAATGACACCAAAACATCCATGGCTTCACGCCACTATTAGACAAAGTTTTATAATAGGCAATGACTGGGGCTTAGGAGCGAATAGATGGTAGGCCCTATAGTGAACAGTTTTGAGACAGTCATCGTCATGCTTCCATTTGTACTTTTAATTTCAGGTGCTGCTTTGAAATCATCACTCCCACAGGTTCCCTTGTTTTATACATAGAGATTCACATTTTATATTTGCAGTGAACTCAGTTCTCCAAGTATGTTTACGACTTACTTGAACCGTAGCATTTACATTGCTATTTTCATCACTATTTTCACTCTTCAATGAACCGCTTTTGAGCCACTAATCTATTTTGTGTGTGTGAAATGAGGATACAATTCAAGACCAGAAACAACAACAAAATGGTATTTTAACAAATAAACAATAAGCAAATGACATAAAAAGTATATTAACAAAGGTAGTTATATGTATGTAAAGTTATATGTATATGTATGCATTATACTATATGTAATGTAAGCTACACTGACCAGTGCAGTTTTCATAATGCAAATAAAATGTTTAATATTATGAGTTTTAAGAACATAATGGGATTTCCACTAAAATCATAATCACTCTCATGTCGCATGGCCCTACATGCTCTGTCGCCCCTGCAGCACCTTTATGATCTCATTTCCAACTCCTCCCTGGTCACTCCGCCTCATCATGCTGGTCTGCTTGCTAATCTCCGAACACATCCAAACACATCTCACCCCTGGGTCTTGGCCTGGCTGATTCCTCTGCCTAGAACACTCCCCTCCCCCTCAGGTATCTGGGCGAATAAAGTCTCTGACCTCCTTTTAAGTCTCTGTTAAGGTCTCTTTCACCATGAAGCCTACTCAACCATATGTATCTTGTTCTACTTTCTCTTTCTTTCAAAGCACTTCCCTCCTCCTCGCACGCTATATAATTTACTTATTTGGTTCATCATCTGTCTCCCACTCCCACCCCTCCATTCCCAATAGAAGAAAAACTGCACGAGGGCAGGGATCTTTGTTTTATTCATTGATACATCCCCAGAACCTAGACCAGAGACTGACTCATGGAAGGTGCTCAATAAATAGTAGTGGAATGAATGAATGGAGTTTTTTATTGTTTTTCTTTCTAACCACCAAATTGTCTATGGGATTAGCTGGTACATACGAACAGAATTATACCAACAGATTAGTATTAGAACTACACAGGTGAGAAAATGAATTAAAGTCTGGAAAGGTTGGATGCAGACAGTTTAGTTAAAAAGTCAATCTATGAAAGAGATTATGAAGGCCACAATTTTCCAAATGAGTAGGTGCTCTTAACTAGTTAATTTCAACCCCACAGTATAAATATCTGTAGATACATGATCAATGTTTATATAAACATATACATATACACATATATGCATGCACACACAAAAACATAAATGTTGAACAAATCTAGAAGCTAAGGACATTTTTCGACCCTATGGGTATTCGTCATAGACAGGGTAATGACTTGGGTCATAGTTGAGACAATCATATTTCACAGTTTTCCTGCGAGAACTCTGACTATAATTCTTATTCCGGCGCTCATTCCAGTTACTCTCCCCTTTTACTCCCCAAAATGTCCTTGTCTAGACAAAGAAAAATTACATAGTCATCCTACATATTGGGGTGGCCAAAAAACCTGTTTTTATTTTTTTCCATAAAACAAAAGACACATTTTTCATTTTCACCAATAGCTTTATTGATTGGGATATTTTGAGTATGTCGGCTATCTCCCCCTATTGGCTTCTAGTGGGTAGAGGCCAGAGGCGCTGCTATACATCTTCCAATGCATAAGACAGCCCCACAGCAAAGAGTTATTTGGCCACAATGTCAATAGTACCAAGAAACATCGCAGACCACTTCTGACACATTTGATCAGTCACAGCACCTTCTTTTTTTGTTTCAGTTGCGTTTTTATCTTTCTTAAAATAATAAAGCATAATACACCAAAAATGTTGCTTATTTTCTTCCACCTTCAATATTAAAATGGCTACGCAAATATTCACCAATTTCGATCAGTTTTTTTTAATGCACACTGATATGACAGCTGTCACAATATAATCTAACAAAACTGTTTCGAATGAAGTTAAAGACAACTAAGCACTAGTGAAGCCATCTTATGAAAAAAAATTAAATGAACTCTTTGGCCAACCGAATATAAAGGAAATACACAGATTTCTTCTTATTCAGGCATGCTGACAAAGCTTTTGAGGATTTTTCACGGAGTGGGCATGCGAAAGGTGACAGCCATAATTAATTGTAATACCTACTAGCCACCAATGCAATTCAACTATTAGAAACGGGCAATTCTTTAGCAAAGGAGCACAGCAATTGTTGCAGAAATAGGTGCCACAAGCTTGGTACGCCTAGCTTTGGAGCCCAAGCCTCCATCAGGTCACCTGCACAATCTCAAACCCCTATGAGAATTTTCGCATGCTGAGCAGGCTCAACAAGTTCTCCTCTGCAAGCCCTCTGCATGAAAAGCTGAGGCTCAAACCCAAGACTGGAGTCAGAAGAGAGGACAGAAAACAAAGGCTCTTCTATGATCCCTGTGGCCCAGAGAACTAAGAAACTAGGAGAATGTGGAGTCAAGTCTTTACAATAATACTTGTGTTCTGAACTCTCAGTAAATAACCAAGAACTGGACCCAACACTATATCTTGAAACTTGCGTTCATATCTGCTAGAGCCATGCACTCATCAGGTCTACAAACAGGTTTTGCTGAAGTCACACAAGCTGTCCCTGTTTGTGTCAGCCCTAGGTAAATGGGAAAGTGCTAATTTTACTGTTCTTGAAGACAATAATAACATAGGCTTAGAGCCATGCTAGACACTTAACAACTTCAGAATATAACTTTTTTATTTCCTATATGTATAGATGATAAGCAATCAATTAACTTATTATTCTATCTTCCTTGCTGTTTTTTCCATATGCATTTTTTTTTACCTTTCTTATCTTTGCATTTAACAATAAATGAAATAAAGCAAGACTCAAAACGTCAGGTCAGGAGAAGGTAATAAAGTAAATAGTGAAGATTCCTTAACATGTAAGATGACTATACAATACATCACCCAAAAAGAATGCATTTCATAATTTGATAAGACGGGTCAACAGAAACAAACTGGGACTTCTGCAGGCAAACCAGGCAGCCCGGTCACCCTGCTAATCCCTCACTCGCATCCGCATACAAAAGGCACTCCTCCGTGTAAAGACGCAGCCTTTGCCTCTGTTAGGTCAACCAAAATTCAAATACATCCTCTCCCTTTCATGCCAGGCCTGTCTTTCCACGCTGGAGCTGGAAATTTCCCTATCCAACACACCATGCAAAACTGGTTCCATTTTTACTCAAGAAAGCAGGCAGTAACACGTTAGAATACGGATCCAAGCCAGGTCCCACAGCAAGCCCCAGGCCAGCAGCCTCAGGTTTCTCTTAAAGAAACACTTCACAAGAGAGACAGCAACCTGCTAAGAGGGTACACAGGAACCAGCCACAGATTTGACAAGCATTTTGAATGTTAGATCCCTTCACTGATGCCAGAGCACACTGAAACTGGACAGAGCCCAAAAGCCACCTCTCTGACAAAACACCACCATCCCGAAGAAAGGCTATAGCATCTGTTCTCAACTACAAGTAACAACCTTAGTGTCTTTTGCCTTTTGCTGAGATCAGTGGTGCAAAAGGCTTTAAAAGAGTAAGAAAATACGTTTTCTCCCAAGATCACACTGCCCAAGTTAAACAGAGCTAATGCGTACTTACTGTTATTCCATATTTTCTGTTCAGAAGGGTCAAACATTGCTCATGTTCTTTATTAAATTTAGTTCTGTGACTGGTGAATATTAATTTACTGGAATCTTTTCCCTCACATTCAGAAAGGAAAGACCAATTTTGTAATCTAGTTGCAATCTGCAACACATAAAACAATCTACCATGGGGGTAGGAGCAGAAAAGCTCCAGCTGGCTTATCTCAAATGTTCCGAATGACTTTGATTTCTTCACAGGCTCCACAGTCATTCATAAAGATTCATTGCCAAAGGCTGCTCAATGCTGTGCTGGAGGCAATGGTTGGGGGAGGGGAGAATGCTGGGAGTTAGTGAACCACCTGTCATGGAGACTGTAGAAGAAACTCTTTTTGAATTAATGCAGTTGTATTAAAGTCCTTTCAGCTGGGAGAAACTATGAGACCAAAGAGCTATTTATTGAAATAAACAAGAGTTAGGAAAGTTATGACTGTTTTCCCCCCATCAGTGGTAAGATAATATTAAATTCAAAGACATTTTTGTTACTATAGCTGTTTAAACTGCTTCACATAATCACGAATGAGGCCAAAATGTGCCAAAGAAATAATCAAAACAAATTGGTTAATTGTGACTTTTTAAATGTACAAAGAAAGAAGAAATTAACTAGTTGGGCTGCTGGATGATGAGGTTATAATGTTTCCCTTGACAGATCAAAATTATGTTTTCCCCACCCTACTCCACCTCCCAACAGTGAAGTGGATAATTTCTGAGGAATACAATGACCCTTTATTCTGGGCTTCTCTTGTCTGCTAGGGATGCCATCTGTCTCCCACACTACATAAACAATCCCTGCAGGAATCTTCTGATGACCAAACAGATTAGCGGCCTCCAGATTTTCACACTATTAATAATATCCCCATCCAAATTAGGCGTCTTGCTTCAATAATTCCAAAGGTAAGCCTAATAACCAATTCTCCTTTGTCTGTAGGGTAATGTTAAGTGTCAGTTTAAAGATAACCTCTCAGACCACACAGCCCTCTATGGGGGGTGGAGGGAGCTCCCTCGAGGCAACAAAGAAATGAGCCCCTGGAGGAATAGGAGAGATAGTAAAAAGAAAACCATACTTGTAAGACAAATACATGGAATTTCACCAGGTCTACTGCAGGACTCCACTAATTATATTAAAATCTTTCCCTAAATGACCAAGTATAGAAAACTACTCAAGAAAAGACAAGTTTCACACTTTGACAAAGGTATAAGTACAATAAGCATTCCAAGTTTGCTTGACTCTAGGACAGTGCAAGAAGAAACATACCCCAAAGGCTAAAGACTCCCAGGGGGTTTGCCTACCTTCCACCTCTATCTAGGACGGTCACTGATGCTTGCCTTCTCCAAGTTTAAGGTCTATTGATCCCTTGTAACTCTGAGCTCTCTGCATTGCCTCCAAAGGCTTCCAACTCTAAAGGAAATAAACGTGCCTGTAAAGATGTTTCTAAGGCTGATAACAATTATCAAGGAAAAACACTCGAGCGCTGCTAACAGGGAAAAAGATACTGCACGGAAGAGCCAGCCCTCTGCAGTTGCACCTCCTCGTAGACGTCTACGTCTAAATCTGCAGCCCCAGTTTCCTCCAGGCCCCAAGCCCCAGCGGAGGATGTTCACAACACATCCCAAGTCAAAAAGGAAATGAAGCCTCCGCTCCCTCAAGTGATGCTCAAATGACCCAAAAGTCTCAGCTCCCCGGGATAACCAAACCGTAAGACACGTCCCAGTGCCTATCACCCGCGTTTTAGGGCAGCGGAAGTCAAAATGTCAAATGAATGACGGCGCTGGAGCGCAAGGGAGAAAAACAAAGCCACCTCCCGACGTCCCGTACCTGCGGCGCGAGGGCCCGGCGCCGGCCGTGCACTCACCCGGGGCTCTGCAGACAGGGATGGGGCCGCGGGACGGAAGGGAGCCCCCGCAGTCGACCGGACCCACAGCCCCTGTGCCCTCTGGCCGGTCCGCTCGCGCCGCGGACAAAGCTGGCGGCCGGGGGCGCCGCTGCGCGTCGCATGCAGCTCCTGGCTGCGGTGGCCGTTGCCAAAGGGCCAAGGGACCGTGCGCTGCGGTCCCAACCCCGCGACCCGAGGCAGAGACAAGAAAGACACGGCGCAAGAACCGAGCGCGACCGGCGCGCCCCTCAGCGGCTCTTCCCGCCGCCCTCCGCAGCGGGCTGGGTCTGCGCTCGCCTTTGTGCTGGCATCTTCCTTCGCTCCCCACGACACTCGGCGCTCTTTAGGCAGCTCCGCGCCGCCGCCCACCCCCGGGTTACGCCGCGCCCCCCGCGCGATCCGCGGATTGTGTCGACTCAGCAGCGGCGGCGGCGGCGGCAGCGGCGGGGACGCGCGAAGCCACGTCTCCCGCCCGCGCTCGAGAGAGCGCCGGGGGTCCGGTCGCCCTGGCGCCGCGAGGTTCACAGCGGAGCTCGGCGGCCCCGGCACGGCGCGTCCCCGAGCGGCCCCGCAGCGCCCGGCTTGCCGCCGATGGCTCTCCAGGCGTCTCCCACGATCAGCGCGCCGCCGGCCTGCGTCTCCCTCTCTGGCCGCTCCCTGCCGAGTCGCCTGGCCTCCCTGCGGCCGCCACCTTCCTCCAGCCCGGCGGGCCGGATGCCCGCCCCAACCCTGCACACCCACCCTCGGAGGGCGAAGAGTCCGGCCCGCTCACCTCCGGCGGCGCTGGCGCCCCTCCCGCTAGGCGCCTCGGCTGCATCTGCCCGCACCTCCCAGCGGGGAGCGTGGCTGGGGGCTTCCTGCACGTCGGGGACGAGGGAAGGGTGGCGGGGAGAGGACGGGAAAGACAGCCAAACCTTGGCCAGCTGGACCTTCCTGAGGAAGGTGAGGAAGATTGGGGCGGGTGCAGCTGGGCGGAGAACGAATCCCGAGGCTGCAGAGGATCCGGAGCTGCTCTCCTGCGACGCCGAAGGACCGAAAGATTCTGAAAGGCGCCGCGGAGAAGGGAGGAGACCCTCCGAGGTCATGCCCCCCAGCCTTCTTCCTAAATCGACTCAAGAACTGAATGGAGGGGTGTCATGCCTCGATTTCCCCATCTACAAGGGCACGATGGTAATATTCATGTCACCTACACGGGGTGTGGTCACGATTAAAAATGGATTATTGAAAACGCTCTTAACTACTTTGCCTAAAGAGGGCACTAAAATTCAAAATTTTACTATGTTAATACTTAAAGGTTTCTATTTGCTTCTGTAGCATCTTCATTGACTCAGTTCAACTCAAGGGAAAAAGGAAAAAACGTTGAAATGAAAGGATATTAGCCCCTAGGCATGGTATCTATCCAGATATGGGAAAGATGTACTAGATTTTACAGTTTAACAGCTATAGCCATATGAAGGAAGTCCAAAAACATTTTCCCCAAAAAAACAATGCATATCCGTAACTTGGTTATTTTTGAATATGTGCTCTCAGTATTTATCCCCGGCCCCGACCCCCCCTCCCCGACCCCCCTCCGCCCCCCGCCCTTTCTCTGCTAACAGGGATTCATTTGCTGAACTACCCTTTCCCCTCACAGTTGAGTCTTTGTGGTTCCAGGACACTGATACCTCCCATCTTCACACCTAAGAACTGGCCAGTCATCGTATTTCAGACCACACTGATTGGTTCTGAGATGGGAATATTTGCCCAGGAATTCAATCTGGGGCTTTGCTGAATCAGTTCAGAAAAAGAAGCCCTTTAAAACTAGGATAACTAATTTGGAAGGATATAAGCCAGCGATAACAATTACCACCAATGCATGTGAATGAAGCCAACTTCAAGGAAAGGAAAGCTGAGGGAGAGGATGATGTCTTTTGAGTCTTAGGAGGAAAACATGACTGAATTAACCTTCACCCCTGAAGCCAACCAATGTCCCTCCTCTTTATCTACTCAGGTCAGTTCAGCTGTGTCCTGTCACATATAACAAAAAGCCCTGGCTCTCTCTTTTATTTCCCTGAAATTATCCATCCCAGGTGTCATTGGTAAACTAATCCAAAGAACTGAGAAACCCCCCACACCCACCACAAAAAAAAAAAAAATCCTATACAAACATGATGTTCTCTTTCTACAACTTGCTCTAGACCCAGCAACCCCACCCCTGCAACCCTTTACCTCCTGTATTAATTAACCACTATGTTACAATCGAGCCTTAAACAAACAAAAAAATTAAAAATATATAGGGCTAAAATGGACCATTATTGCTGGCCTTAGTCAAAAAAAAAATTTTTAACCTTGAAAGTAGCTTCATCCATCTTAGAAACTTTCTATATATCAAGCATGAAACCCAACCTAAGATGTCAAATAGTAAAGTCATCCTAAAATCTCAGACCTGCAAACGTGTAAAGCTTAGGTTCTGTCATACCGCACTACCTCAGCTGGGTCTCCCCTTCATAGGATCCATGACTAGCTCTCAGCTTCTCTCTTGAGCCATTCCCATAAAGAAATCTCAATATTTCACAAGATGGTCAATTCTATTGATTCATTGAAAATGACCAAACATTAGAAAGTGATTCCTCATATTGACTCAAACTACTTTCCATGCACAAGACTCCAGATACTAAAGACAGACATGAGAACCACTTGAATTGCTTCTTCCAAGGTCTTTCCATTAAGTGCTTATCACATGATAGAGTGCCCTGAGCCTTCACCACCTTGGGCTGCCGCCTGTCTATGAATGTGCTCAAGTTTGTGAACATTCCCCCCGAAGCATAGTGCCCAAACCAGAGGCTCCAACACACTTAAACTCCAAGTC
Source organism: Mormoops blainvillei (assembly GCA_004026545.1). Taxonomy (NCBI): domain Eukaryota; kingdom Metazoa; phylum Chordata; class Mammalia; order Chiroptera; family Mormoopidae; genus Mormoops; species Mormoops blainvillei. The sequence continues at coordinate 79,259 of PVJD01004740.1, read as the reverse complement.
CCTTCAGCACCACAGGAGGGGTCCTAGAAATGTGTTCACGTGGTCTTACATTTCTGTAAAGATTTCAAAAGTCAAATATTTTCATCTCAAGAAATGGTTGTCTCTGTTCACTTTAACTTTCCTTCTGTTCTAATTTTCCTTGTATCTGGAAGCTTTACAGTGGTTGCAAACATCTTGGGGATCTGGCTAAGGGGAAGTTGAGTTAGTAACGTGGTAAACTTATGTGGTTCGTGGACATTAGAGTTCATGGTAACAGTGACATCATTACAGCTGCTTGAAGGCCTAGTGTCGGCTGAGCTACTTGGTGCTGTGACACGAAGGTGAAAGGCCAGAGACCATATCAGCAAATGAATGCATATATTCAAGACCCAGCACAGAAGTATATAGGTAATGAAGTAGACAATTTTTGAAATGTAAGAATCTAGAACTAGAAAATCCTCCCACATGTTATTCTTTATACATGAAAGAAATTTGGTAGAGATTTTCTCACATTTGACAACGGTCTTAAAAATGTACGTGATTCTCCCAATATTGAATCGTAGACTAGAAAGAAACTCTTCTAAGCTATCAATAATAAAAATAAATTTCAGTTAACTCTACTAGTGGAAAGACTGAAATATCTATTAACTCTATACAACAATTTGTGACAAAATGATTTTCATATGAAGAGGAAATTAAAGAGAATGAAACTAAAATACAGGGTGGGGTAAAAGTAGGTTTACAGTTGTATGTGAAAGATAGTTTATTCTTGTATTATTTATTATTGTATTATTTTCCACATGAACAACTGTAAACTACTTTTGCCACACCCTGTATGTAGGAAAAAGTATTAAAAGGAACATTAGGCAGTTAATAAAATTTTTTTAAATCATGGTATTTTTCTGGATTTGATATCTGGTACTTGTGATGTTTTTATTTATAATTTGTTACAATTTTTAAATTTTAAATAAAAATTGTTTTTGTACCTCCTTTGTACTTGTGTATTCTTTTCTGAAAGAAAGCTCTGAAAAAAAAAAAAAAAGAGAGAGAGAGATCAGATTTGTGGTTAACCAGAAGTGAGGAGTAAGGGCTGCAGGAGATGGAATTGGAGGAAAGTGGTCAAAAGCTACAAACTCCCAGTTATAACACAAATAAGCACTAGGGGTGACCATAGGTAAACTGCTATATAATATATATGAAAATTGTTGAGAGTAGATCCTAAGAGTTCTCATCACAAGAAGAAATGTTTATTCTTTTTATTTTATCTATATGAGAAGACTGATGCTAACTAAAACTATTATGGTAATCATTTCATAATATATGTAAATTAAACCATCATGTTCTACATCTTTAAAATAACACAGTGATATATGCCAATTATTTCCCAATTAAACTGAACACAAAAATACCTAATGTTACATGAGTCAGGGTAGGACCGAGAGCCCAGGTAGCTGAAGGAAGGAAAAGGGAAGGGAAGGGAAGGGAAGGGAGCTCAGGCTAGCGCAATCTTCAGACTCCGCAGTACGTGGATCTATGTCCTCTTGTATTTATTTGGATGTACATCATTGTATGTTGGACTTCACAGAAGGCATATGTCTTGTCCTTTTGAAACTTAAGTTGCTAAGGCACTGCATCAGAACACACTAGAGATGACTGCACACTCCCAAATGTCTTGAATTTAGAACTGAAAAAATGACTAGATTGTCTTCCTTAGGGAGAAAATTGCATGTTTTTTAAATACAAGAGTGTATTAGTTTTCTATTTTTGCATAACAAATTACCACAAATTTAGTGGCTTAAAACAACACATTCTCTTACAGTTTCTATGGGTCAATAATGTGACTACAGCTTAACTGGGACCTTTGCTCAGGGTCACAAGGTTGCAATCAAGTTGTCTACCGACTCATTTACACCTGCTGGCCTGTCTGAGGAAAATCAGCTCTCTCGGTTGTTGGCAGAACTCATTGTCTTATCACTCTAGAACTAATGGCATCTTGTTTCTTCAAAGCTAGCAGAAGAATATGTTTCCAGCCTTCTAAGAGAAGCTTTACAATGTTAGATTTGGCAATGATTTCTTAGATATGACACCAAAGGCACAGGTAAGAAAAGGAAAAAAAACAGACAAACTGGACTTCATGAAATTAAACAGTTTTATGCTTAAAAAGCCCTATCAAAAAAAGTAAAAAAGACAACCCATAGTATAGGATAAAATATTTGCAAATCATACATCTGATAAGGGGTCAATATCCAGAATCTAGAGAGAACACCTAAAAGTGGATTAAAAAAATTAATTCAAAAAAGGCTAAAGTACTTGAATAAACATTTCTCTAAGAATATATTTGAATGGACAATAAGTACATGAAAAGATGCCCAACACCACTAATCATTAGGAAAATGTAAATCAAAATTAGCAGGAGATACAACATCACACCCCTTAGGATGGCTATTATTAAAAAAAGAGAAAACAATTGTTGATAAGGATGTGAAAAAATTGGAGCACTTGTGTACTGTTGGTGAGAGTGTAAAAATGGTACAGCCACCGTGGAAAAGAGTGTGGTGGTTCAAAAAGTTAAAAGTAGAGTTAGCATATGATCCAGCAATTCCATTTCTGGGTATACAACAAAAGGAATTGAAAGTAGGGTATCAAGGAAATATTTGTAAACCCAACTTAACAGCAGCACTGTTCACAGTAAGTGGAATATGGAAGCAATCCAAGTGTCCACTGACAGATGAATAGATCAACAAAATATGGTCCATGCTTACTGTGGAGTATTAGTCAGCCTTCAAAGGGAAGGGAATTCCTCAATATGCAACATGGTTGAGCCTTTAGGAAATTACGCTAGTTGAAATAAACCAGTCACACACACACAAAAGAAAATACTGTATAATTCCACTTACATGAAATACTTAGAATAGTTGAAATCATAAAGACAGAAAATATAATGATGGTTACCAGGACCTAGGTGGAGGGGAAAATTGGAAGTTACTGTTTTAATTTTACAAGATGAAAGAGTTATAGGATTGGATGGTAGTAATAGTTGCATAACAATGTGAATATATTTAATACCATATAACTGTGCACTTAAAATGGTTAAGAAGGTAAATTTTACGTGTATGCTACCACAATAAAAATAAATGAATAAGTAAAATAAATTGAAGCAAGAGCCCCTGGCCCCTTGGGGCCAGAGCCTGGAGAGGGCATTTATTTTGAGACACACATCTGCAGGCCTCTCCTATCTCCATCTGCCTTCTCCCATGACCTGCTGAAACTGGAACAGATGTCGCTCTTTTCTATCCCCTTCCTGTCTCCTTGGGACTTCCTTTGGCTAGAAGCAAAGCCTCTGAGGTGCCCAATGCCTTTATAACATGTACCCTCCCCAAACCTCGCCTCAGGGAGGCCAGGATGGGGGAAAGAAGTTGGTTTACCAAAGAGATAGGCTGGATCAGGAGGCAAGTTTAAAATATTGCAATTGTATTATTAGCAAAGGATATTTAACTTCTAAAGTAACTTCAACATGGACTATCACATTTGAAAAATAAATTCCACATTATCCCAACTTAATGTGTAGGACACTGAAGCACAGAAAGACTAAGTCATTTGCCAGGACTAACATCAGGCCTCTGACTCCTCATTGAGTATTGTTTCTGCCATGAGTATTGTCTCTTTGGTTAAAATAAGATAGCTTTTAAATTACTTTTGAAGTTTTTCCTTCAGACACCTAAAATTAATCTCACTCTCAAATCACTCACTAGCTTATATTGCTTTTGCATTTATTTCAATAGTTTCCTTGGTTTTGTCTTATTTTCTTATTGTTTTCATATTTTCAGCATCTTTCATAAAACTTCTTATAGCATTTTCAATAATATTCATATAGGAAGAGCCCCAAATTGCCTGTTGAATGAATCTGTATCTTCGCACTATCTTGACAGGAGAAGCCAAAAATATAATATTGAGTGAAGGAAGGCAGATACAAAAGAGTATATATTGTATGTTTCCAGCTATACAAGTACTAAACAAGGAAAGCTAATCAATTCCATTTAGAAGTCATGACAGTGGTTGCGCTGGGGTAGGGATGGGGTAGGGGGGTTATTACTAGGAGAGAGCCACAAGAGAGAATTCTGAGAAACTGGCTCTCTCTTTATTAATCCAGGTGCTAATTACACAAGTAGATTAGTTTGTGAAAATTTATCAAGCTACACATTTATAATAAGGGTGTACTTTTTTGTATTTGTATTATAATTCAATTAAAAAATTTTTTAAATTATCAGTGCCATTTCTAGAACTACAGCTTGCCCTCTTTTGGGCAATACTGTAGATCCAATGACCAACTACCATGAACTCTGCTTCTCCAATGGGATATTCATTATCAGTACTAAAGCTGCTATCATGACATTATCTGAAATAATAATATCCAACATCCCAACACAACTATTTTACATTAGCATCTCATAGTATTTGGATGTTCTTCCAGGAGAGGCACAATGATAACACTCTGATCCCATTCACTAAAATTCTTAGAAATAATTCCATAGACTGGACTATTTCTGGAGAGAATGCCATTGGCCTTTTATCTCATTTATTACATGCCTGATTGATACATGATTTATAATCGGTTATGTGCCTTAGAATCTCATCCCACACCTATTGAGTCAAAGCCTGTATGGGTAGTTTCCCACTTTCTCGGGTTAATAAAATGCACTTCCCTATGTCAACCCTGAGAAAGAAAACACCTACTAAGAAGGGCTGCTGGTGACTAATTGGGCTAAAATATATTTTAAAAACAAAAAACAAAAATGGAGCCTAGCAGCCATTTCTACACAGAAGCCTCTCATGCAAACTGCACTTCAGGGAGAACCCTGCACAGATCTGCCTGCCTGCACTGTTTCTGCCATCTGAGCCAGCCCCGATACAGGGGTTCCTGAAACCCTATTTCAACCAATAGGACTCAGGCTTTCCCCGTCCAATCGGAGCTACACAGTTCCAATCTACCAGAGCAGCTCTATTCTGACAGTGCATTTCAGACCAAACAGCAAGGATTTGGAGTCCTTATTTGCATGAGGACAGACCAATCAGGACCTGAGGTGGTAACTTCCGTCCTGGTAAACCAGTTTCCTTCCAGCTCTGAGAGCACACTTTCCCCTTCCATGGAACCGTGAAGACTGTGTCTCCCTGGCTGAGCTGAAACGCGGGAGATGTCTCACAGCAGACCAGCACATGCCAGAGCAGACTGGCATAGAACAGGGCAGACCAAGGCACAGCGGGGCAGACCAGCGCAGTGCCAAACAGACAAGCAAGGAGCGGAGCAGAGCTATCTAGCCAGAGAAGGGCCTGGCTGTAGGGCTGCCTCACAGCAGTCCTGTTTTCACAACTGTGCTGTGTCACAATTGAGCTGTTTTGCACTGTGAAGAAAGTAAAGTTACTTTCTTCATTGCACCCCACATTCATTGGGGATTCCTATTGGTGTTGAATTGGCACCAAGGATCATCAGTTGATACCTATTTAAAAACCACTTTTCTGTTAGAACAGATATTGATGCGCCAATATTCATAACAGTATTCTTCACAATAGCCAAAGGTGCAAACATCCCAGATGTCTGTTTATGGATGAATGAATAAACAAAACCTGGTATATATGTGCCATAGAATATTATTCAGTCTTAAAAAAGAATGAAATTCTGACACATGCCACAATATGCGTGAACCCCGAAGACATTACACAAAGTCAAACACAAAAGGATGAGTCTTGTATGATTCCACTTACATGAGGTGCTTGAAGTAGTCAAATGCATAGAAATAGAAACTAGAATGGTGCTTGCCAATACTAGAGGAGTAAAAATGTAGAGTTAGTGTTTAGTGGGTACAGAGTTTCAGTTTGGGAAGATAAAAAGGTTCTAGAGATGAATGGCGATGATTGTGCAACATGGTAAATGCACTTAAAGCATTAAACTGTACACTCGAAAACGGTTAATGTAGGAAATATTATATATATTTTTTCCACACACATATATATACACACACAAAAAACACTTTCTCGGAGTCTCATTTAGTTTATTTTATGCCGAAATAACCTAAGTTTCACACTGTTGAAGGAAGATCAAACAACCAAGGCCAAGGGCCATCTAATGGCACCAGCAGCCCCCTACTGGAAGGCTGGAGTCTCCCATAGCCTTGTGGGTAGATAGAGGCTTGTACCATGGCCGTTTTGGCTCTCGTTTATTCTGTCTTGATGTTGACTAGTGGCAACAAGGATTGTGTACTAAACCTACAGCTTACAGATGGTTTCTCTGGCTTGTTGATCAAAAGTGACCTCTTCGCTCATTGAACTCCTTAGGAAGCTAAGCCCTACCTGGTTACAGTTGCCATGCCAGAAGGATTTTGTTTAAACAACATTCAAAAATGACACAAATGAGAAATTCTGCAATAAAGACTTTTATTACTTTTTGCCTTGACTCTTCTAAAGGAAAGTTATTTTTCTCTGAGTACCATATATAATTCTTTCTGATAATGATAGTAGTTTATTATTTTTGGCATTAGATTGTTTTGGTTTCGTTGGTTTATAATAAGGTTTGTCTCACTCACTTCCAAAACAAAAAGGAAAATATTTATGGCCTACATAAGAAGCACCTTTTGGGGGAAAATTCTGGTTTATTACAACTTCAGTGAGGATATTCAATGTACGAAATTTCCCAGAATGTTTAATATGTATCAACAACATTAGAAAAATTATTCTGATTAAAACTCTGAGATATCCCTTTTTGAACCATTGTATTCAGACTTCCGGTGATAGATTTTTTAACACAATATGAACTCTCTAACCCACTTTCTGAAACCCGGTTGCAATTGTGTTCTTTTTCCTTTTGCTAACCAAAGTTGTGGCACATATAGGTGTTATTAGTCCCCTCCACCCCCATTATTAGCACCAAAACAAAATACCATTTATGAGCTAAATAACTGATGAAATGACAGTATGGGAGCTTTTCAGCCAACTATGGTTCCAAATTAAAGTGCACTGATGAAGTCCATCCTCTTTCTAGAACAGGCATACTTTTGTGATTGGAAGAATGTAAAGGTAATCATCTTGTAAACTGGCTGTACCAAAGCAGCAATGAGTTTTAGAAACACATAACCTCCCACTCCAGTAGATATACTAGTAAAGCCTGTTTCCATGGCAGCAGAACACTGCCTTTATCGGGGGTAGGGTATTAGTTTCCTATTTCTACTGTAACAAATTAACACAAATTCAACGGTTTAGAAGAACACTAATGTAGTATATGGTAGTCGGAGGTCCAAAACGGCAATCACTTTACGTGGACTGAAAAGTCAAGGTGTTGTCAGGCCTGCCTTCGGGAGGCTCTAGGGAAGAGTCTATTTCCTTGTCCTTTCCAGCTTCTAGACGTTGCCTGGACTGCCTGGCTGGTGACTCCTTCCTCCACATTCAAAGTTCACCAGGGCAAGCTCTATTCCCATCATCCCATCTCTTTCTTCTGCCTTGAACCCTCTTGCCTCCCTCTTAAATGATCCTCACAAATACACTGGGACCCCCTGCATCATTCAGGACAATCTCCCAGTTAAGATTCCTAATGTAGTCATATCAGCAAAGTCCCTTTTGCCGTGTAATGTAACATAGTTTCAGATTTGGAGGATCAGGGCTACCGTAAGTTAGTCTGTCGGCGGTAGCTCTATGTCTGGCTAAAATATTATACGGCAAGTTTCTCTTTCAGATACGGTTATCAAGATTCAGTTTTAGCCAATGAAATGTAATAGGTGGGCCTTTTGAGAAGAATGGTTAAAGGAAGCTGATTGGACTGGAAAGTGTATGCCTTTTGCTCTTCCTTCTGCCTCAAAAACAGACTTGATGGTTGGCATTCGGCAGCTGCATGGGAACCTGAGAATAACACTACAAATGACTCAGGCAGTGAAACACAAAAGGTAGAATATGCCTGGCCCTTCGGGATTCCTGTACCATCCTGAAATGCCAAACTCTGGGCTTACTTTACTTAAAAGAATAAACTTTTGGATACGTAAGTCGCTGTTCGTGCCCATGTCAGTATCACCCAAACACAATTCTTGCCAAAATGATTGATAACCTGTCTAATTTAGCTGATCTACCTTGTCAGTTGATCAGAGGATATTTGTTGAGAGTTACACTGCACTATGTGCCTCTTTATTGGTTGGGACTTCAAACTAAATTTAGCCAAAAGAAAGAAAAGAGAAAGAGGAAAGAAGGAAGGGAAGGAGAGAGGGAGGGAGAAACAGAGGAAGGAAGTTCCCATAACTGAAAGCTTCAGTTAGGCCTGGCACCAGGCACAGCCTGGCTTTAGGTCTAGCTAGAACACTAAGGCCCAGGTCGTCTTGGCCTCCTTGGGACGTCATCATCAGTCTGGTTACTCTCATGGTAGCAAGACAACTGCAGCCATTGCATCGCCCTTGTATCCTTATTACCCTGAACCAATAGGCACAGTGAGAGCCTCTCTTCTCCTGAAGCTCCTGCAAGATCTCCTTAGGGCTCACCGATTTTAATCAGATTAAGTGCATATTTCTGAGTCAATTACTGTGAGGGCTGGGGGTTGGGGTAGATCAATTCATTTGGTTTATGCCCATATCGATCAGGACCTACCCCTATAGATAGGAGTGGAGTCTATCCCACACAAACAACATGGCTGAAAACCAGGGAGGGTGTGGCAAAGTGCCAAGTATGTAACAGAGACAATGAAAATCTAGTGGTCTAGAAAACTTAGTGTATCAGCCCACCAGTTTCATAAGAGACTTCTCCAGGAACCTAGAAAGAGAATTGAAGCCATAGAATAATTAGCAAAACTGCTTTTAGCTCAGGAAGTGAGGATTTAAAGCAAACCCCTTTAACTGCTAGTCATGGCCATCTTCATAGTCTTTCGTACTGTTTACATTATCGCTCATGGATTTGTTTCTTCTTCAAACCAGAAAGAGCCAGGGTTGGTAGACAGTTCTCTTTGTGGTAGCCTCAAGGTTAAGTCTACACCAAGCTGATCTGCATATACACTTTGTGAGGGATTACATGGCCCTGAGACACTGTTTCCATGAGAACTCTAAGTGAGATGAGTAATGAGTTTATCTTTGTTATACATATAGACTCAGCTTATCTCTTTTTGTGTGCAATTTAGCCAGTCTAGCACCTTAAATGTTCAGGCCTCATTTTCCCTTTCCTTAGTCTACGGACACCAAATCTACATGCATATGCCACACACCCCCCATCACACAGAGTAGGTTCTTTTACAAATAGCTTCAATCTGAAATAAGGTAAATTTTATTTCATTTCTTAAAATTTCTCCAAAAGATAAGAAAGAGACATCCATGTGTCCATGACTGATTTTTTTTTAAAGCATTAACTATTAGTCATATTTATTCCAGTTTTGGTTTGTTCAATACTATTTTCAGGACTATGACAGTTTAGATATAGCTAAAGAAATCCTAATTGCCAATATCTTCCTTCTCTTTCTTCTATAAAAATAACCACTACCCTGAAGCTAGTATATATCATTTCCATCCTTTTTTTGTTTTGTGGAGTTTGGTGACATTGTTCTCCATGTGTATATATCCAGATGCAAGACTATGGTTCAGTGCTAACATAGTTAGGATCCCAGCAAGAAGCTGATGACACACTCAAAGGGGCAGCGAGAGCGAGGCTAATGAAGGAACGGTCTACAGAGGTATGGGCAGTTTTAAAGAACGAGACATGGTAAAACATCCAGCGAACGGAAACAGTAGAAAGCCCTTACCACCTCTGAACTTGAAAAGGAAAAGGGAGGGAGTAATGTTTCCAGATTTGAGGGTGAGTTGCAGCATGGGACAGGGGACTAACTGGAGCTTTGACCTTCAGTAGAGGAATTAGAGTATCCCAGTTGTTGCCTTAAACAAGGCCTACCAGTAAAAACTAATGTCAGCCTCTCTTTCCTTCCTCCTTTGATCTCCTGCCTGTACCTGCCATTGGCCAACTGAAAGCCAGAAGGCTCTGTCTGATGCATCGATGAAAGTAAGTTTCTTGTGGCATAAAACGGGAACGAGAAGAGTAGAAAATGGATCTGCAAAGCCAAACAGATAACAACACAATTGTTTTTGTGTTTTAAAAACTAACATAAATATTATCATAAAGTACATCAACATAATTAAAAAATGATGTATAAACTGCTTCCTTCTAACCAACCATAAGCTGAAAGTTCAAGTTACTAAACTACAAGTTTTATTTCTGCACACTACAATCGTTCGCCAAAATGCGTTTGGCAACGAGAGAGAGAGACTGACCATCTTCAGAATTGCCAGATGCTCCACCCTTCACCTTGCCCGAGTCGAAAACAGAGATATAGCAGCTGAAACAAATGCTGTTAGCACATAAGTACCATTGCTCAGTTTTTTGTTTTTGTTTTTTTAAATAGCTTCATTGAGATATAATACAAATACCATACAATTCACCCATGAAACGTGTGCAATTCAATTGTTTTTACTATTTTCACAGAGTATATGTGCATCTAGCACCACAACCAATTTTAGAACATTTTCATTATCCCAAAACAAAATCTCACACTTAGAAATCACCCCAGTACCCTTTCTTTTTTCAAATCTTTTGGTCATTTGCTGTAGCACTGAAAAAACTAGCATTAATATCTAATTTATGCAATTCTCTAATTTGTACAATTTATAATTTTCTTCTAAATTTTGACTACAAAATCTAAAGAACTAAAACAGATATATTATGGCAATCTATTGAGTGTACTGGTAACATTAATGTTCTTCCCTTATTTATAACCCTCAAACTCAGATGCCCAAACTAATTTGTCAAGGATGTCAATAACTACATGTTCCCTTCTTACTCTTTTAAATTACTATTTGATATGCTCTGAGGTTTATAATTACTTTGACTAGATTTCAATTATTTATGACTTATTTCAATATTGTCTTAGGTAAGTGAAATACCTTGTAGGATACAAAAATTGTTTATAAGTTTTAAATTATATTAATGGTGACAAACACAAAAGATCATGAAATATCTTAGAGGTAGTTCTCTTTATTGATTAATGAGAACCTGTACTCATATATTGCCTCTAACTTGAATTCTTTCATTTAAGTGCAATGTACCAAAAAAAGTCAATGTTCCAAGGGGGACTAACAAAATAAAGGATTATAAGAGGGAGTATGTACGGAGAAAACAGAAGTGGGTGTTTGGCTTGTTTCACTCTGAAAAGGAGAAGGCTGAGAACAACCTGACGGTCCTCAAATTTAAAGAAAGGATATTAATTCATCTCCATCTCCACAGATGCCTGCCTTACACTCTTCCTGGACAATGTCATATACTTACATTTCAGCTACCATTTATTTTCCACATGCACATTCTGGATTTATAGCTCTAGCCCTAAACCTCCCTTCTGGCTTCAGGCTCACATATCCCATGGACATCTCTTGAAATGAATGGAAAGAGAAGTTCTCAACTGAGAAACAGAAACTACAATACCAATTTTAAAAAAAAAATGAGAATTTTAAAACAAATAAAAAAATAACATTTCTGAAACGAATATCAAGAAACTCAGAAAATCCTCAAAAATTCTTAGGAACGCTCTGCTCCACCAAGGTACCCAACCCAATAGGATTAAAATGTACCATAAAATTCTAAAAGTGATTATATGGAATGAAACTGATCTTTCCTGAAGCCAAATGAAGCTTTGCAGGGGGTCAAAGACTTAAAACTTATAGACATTATATGAGATCAACAAGAAAATATGTGGAAGATAAACATATTTTGTTTGTCATTTTATTTTAGTTTTTAATATTTATCAGGATTTTTAGTAGCAAAAGTACAATATCTCTATTTTTTTCCCAATAATACAAAAGTACATAAAGTGTAAAGTGGAAGGAACTTATCCCTCATATATCAACTCCAGTCCTGAAAATAAATGCTGTTAACAGTTTGGTATCTGTCCAAGCTCTTTCCTATGCATATAAAATAAATATATGTATTCAAAAGTTTTTCTTTTAAATAAAAATAGGATCATTTATGTATCTTACAATTTGTTCTTTTCATTCAGTGATGTATTTATTGTGTACATTTTTCATTTTAGAACATTCAAATATACTCATTCTTTTTGATGGCTGCTTAGTGTTAATGTATTGTATTGTAATTACTTACCCACTTCCTATTGGTGATTGTGGTAGATTAAATTATGGATTCCGGTTCTTCTCTCTTTTATAGTATCACCAACACCCTTACAATGGCTTCGTGGGAGCCTTGGTGTAATTTCCTGTGTCTGCACTTGGACTTGGCCACATTACTTGCTTTGGCCATTGGGATGTAATTCGATGTGACACAAGCAGAGGCTTGAAACGTGCTCTATGCAGTGGGGCTGGCCCTCTTCTTCTATCATCCCAGCTTCCTCCAGGCTTGGAACAAAGTTTTCGCAGCCAGTGTGTGGATATCATGACTGTGAGAATTAATGCTTGCTTTTATGACACTAGTTTTAAAGTTATGATAGCGGACTTCTAGAATGGTTTCTTAAATGTATTCCAATTTTTTATTTTTATACAAAATTTTACAATTAACATACATATCTCTCGACTTTCAGCCAGATAAATTGCTAGAAGCATAATTGGTAAGTTAAATCTCCGTATTTTTGAAGCTAGATGGATAATGTTGATGCTGATAAATATTAACATTTGTTGAGCATTTTCTACATTTCAGACTCTCAGTCTTTCATTTGGGACAGAAACTGTAAAGGGGCTGAGGTATCACCCTCCTTGGGAGCTAACTAGTTATCCTGCCACAGTGTCATAGACATATGCTGACAGAGCCATGAGACTCCTGAGTCAGAAACAGGGGACTTGTTGCTCATGGCACAGTGTTAGTTCCCCTTGCCCAAGTACTAGAGGGGCCTCGCAGATTGGCCCAATAGATAATTGTGCATGCAGTGGATTGTGTTAGAGAAGGGGATTCCCAAGCTTAGGGACTCCAAATCTGTTGCAGTTGATGGTAAGCGAGCCTGTCCTTTGCTCCAGAGGCAGACACTATATATTCCAAGGCTGTACCCTGTACAAATATTCATGAAAGGATAATCCAGAACACAGGGCAATCATAGAAAGAGGAGGGACCTCTGGACAATTGTCTCCTAGTGGTATTAACTTAATCCTCTCTACTTTAAAAATATAAAAACTAAAGCACAGAGTTTAGTAACTTTCCCAAGTTCATGCACCTAAAGTGTCAGGCATAACGGTTAATTTTTTTATGACAAAGATAGATTTCTGTTTAAGGAAAATCTTTAACACTACAATTATAGTATATGAACCCAATTTTTTCATTATCGTGTGAAACAGCGGTCTTTTGGCTTTATTAAGCTGTTCAGTTTATTTAAGTAAAGAAATTGTATCTTGGCAACACTGTAGTTAGAGATAATTTTTTCCATAAACAGTTATTTTAAGAAGACAGGATGATTTCTAGGAAGAGACCATATGCGGGTAAAAAATGAAACTATCCAAGCTGTCAAGGGTTTCCAGAGACAAATATGTACTTCAGAGCTAATGTAGAAGGTCGATTTTACTGTCAATAAGTTTGAATGGATTTACTGCCTACGTAGGTCTTCCGCACTGATTGTTAAGGGAAAACAAAGAAAGCAAGGTGAATATGGATTTTTCTATTTGTTAAGGGCCAGAAGAGAAACAATTCTACTTGGCAATATTGTATAATCTTATTAAATAAGGTTTTATGAAGATTTAGTCTTTTATCATCTAATAATTGTTTCACCAAAATATCCAATTGATACCTTAATCTCAATTTGAAAGTTTTTAATGGAATATATATATCTATAGATATATATAGATATATATAGATATAGATATATATATTCTGTAGCAGGTTACCACAATTGTAACAAGGGCACATCTATGTCCAAATATAATTGGATCTATAAAGATATCATACAACTATACCAATAAAGCAACAAGGCCTGAGAAATAAGATTTCTAAATCGATTGTTTAGAATTCAATGGCTGGGTAAAATGTTATTAATTTCCACTTTTTTCACCCACCTGAAATTTCCTGTTTTGGAGACACATTCCTGTTGTAACATTGACCTGTAGCTTATCTCAGAGCCATGTGTTTTGAAGAGCTAGGTTAATCTTCGATTACTAAAACCAGCACAATTCTTATTATTTTCAAGAATACTTATCCAAATACATCACTTACATTTAACTTCTCAAATCAGTTCTTTAAGATATGTATTAATATTACATGAATGTTTTTTATGTGTCTTTAAGAAAAAGACATCATTTTTTTTCCAAGAAGGAATAAAGGAACAAATCTCTTTTATTCCCTAAATAAAAATTTTACTCTATTCATCTGATTTATTCATTCATGAAATTTAAGAACATGCTAAATATCCAAGAATGCAGCTCAGTCTCAGAAACAACTGAACCAAGGTCCTGGCAGCCATTATGGTAACATTTCACCAAGACACTGAATCCTAAACAGCCACTTTAATAAATCTTATTACTTACCAGTTTTCCCAGTTTACCAGTTTTACTGTATAGGTTCCCTTGGCCAAAAGTCATGTGGGAGAGACTCTGTTGTGTTGTGGGCTTACATATAGAACAACATTTAAAAATTGGAATCCTCGCAGTAACCATGGAGATGCGGTACATGTTTTGAGGAAAAGACACAGAGCTGGGGAGACCCTCGGGGATGTCCTTTCTCCTGATTTTCTCCAGCAAGTTGCAGTTTTCTCTCTCCTCATTTGTAAGAGGTCTTGTATGAACGGGAAAATAGACAAAGAAAGATGTAAATAATAAAAAGCAATATAACCAAGTCTGTGATGATAATATTTGTTAACAAACCTGCAGGCTAGGAATACAGAGAAAAACTAACCATTCGATTCTGATACATACATTGTAGAATTTTAGAATTTGATGTAGAATGGTTACCTCATTTTCTCTAACGAAACTCGGGCGATCATCAATGTTAGCTGACTGATTGCTTTTATTCAACAACGTACTCTGAAATCTTACTGTGTGCCGGGAACTATGCCAGTTATTTAAAGAACAACATTTATTTTTTGAACAGGTTATAGTTAAAATGATTTAAAATGAAAACAAAACAAAAAGATACCCACTATAAAGGTTTATTCCCACAGAGGTTCCCATCTCCCATTTTTCCCATTTCACACACCCTGTAGGTGGGGTGGCCACGCATCCTTGTGCTTTTCCAGTTTGCGCTCTTTGTCTTGGCACCCTGTTGGCAACCAAAAAATATTCTGATTTAAATAATAAACATAACAGGTAAAATCAATAAGTTTGAAAACAGAAAAACATCAAAGAATATGAAACCAAAAGCTGTTTCTTTGAAAAAAGACAATAAAACTGATAAGCTTCTAACCATACGCACTGAGGAAAAAGGAAGAAAAAAGTACAGAGGTTTAAAGGATAAGAAGAAAAGACTACAAATAACTCTATGTCCATAAGTTGACAACTTAAATAAAATCATTAAGAGACACAAACAATCTAAACTCACTCAAAGGAAAAAAAAATGAACAGTCCTATAAGTAATAAAAAAGATTAAATTTATAGCAAACCTCCTTTCCACAAAAGAAAATTCCTGGTCCAGATATCTCACTGGAAAATTCTAAAAAATCATTTAAGGAAGAAATAAAAGCAATTTTATATCTCTTTCAGAAAATAGATGAAAAGAAAATACTTCCCATGCATTTTATTATGCTATTCCTAATATCACAACCAAAAGGCACTGTAACAAAAGAAAAAGAAAGACCAATATACCCCAACAAACATAGATGTAAAAATCCTCAACAAACTATTAGCAAATAAAATCTAGTAATATATAAAAAAGGATAATACAGAATGACTAAGTGAGGGCTTATCCTGGAAATAAAAGGTTGGTTCAACTTTTGAAAAATCAATGTAATTCACCTGAATACCAGGTTAACGAAGAAAAAAAGTATGATTATCTCAATAGCATCTGACAAAATTGAACTTCTCTTCACAATAAAAACTCTTAGCAAACTAAAATAGAAGGAAACTTTTTAACCTAATAAAGAATAACTATAAAAAGCCTATGACTAATATCAAACTAAATGGGAACAAGGTAAAAATATCCTCCTTTCCCCCCTCCTATTCTACATCATAGTAAAAGTCCTAGCCAGTGCAACAAGGTAAGAAAAATAAAATCATTCAGATCGTAAGGGGGAAAAATACTTTATTTACAGATTATAGGATTGCTTACATAGAAAAATAAGCAAACGGGGCTACATCAAACAAACAAGTTTTTGCACAGCAAAGGAGAACATCGACAAAATAAAAAGACAATCCATAGAATGCGAGAACATATTCACTGATACATCTGATAAGGGATTAGTATTCGAAATTTATAAAGAACGTACAAAGCTCAACACCCAAAAAACAAACAACCCAATTTAAAAAGGGCGAAGGGCCTGAATAGACACTTCTCCAAAGAGGACATACAGATGACAATAGACTTATGAAAAAATGCTCAACATCGCTAATCATCACAGAAATGCAAATTAAAACCACAATAAGATATTATCTCACAACTGTCAGAATGGCTATCATCAATACATCAAAAACAAGTGCTGGTGAAGATGTTGAGAAAGGGAAACCCTTCTTGCACTATTGGTGGGAAGGCAAATTGGTGCAGCCACTGTGGAAAGCATGTGTGGACATACCTCAAAAAATTAAAAATAGATCTACCTTTTGACCTAGTGATCCCACTTCAGGGAATATATCCGAAGGAACCCAAAACACTGGTTCAAAAGAACATAAGCACCCTTATGTTCATTGCAGCATTATTTACAATTGCTAAGACATGGAAGCAGCCCAAATGTCCGTCAGTAGACGACTGGATAAAACAACTATGGGGCATTTACAAATGGAATACTACTTGGCCATTAAAAAGAAAAAAATTTTACCCTTCGCAACAGCATGGACGGACCTGGAGAACATTATGCTAAGTGAAATAAACCAGTCAGAGAAAGACAAATAACATATGATTTCACTCATATGTGGAACCTAATGAACAAACTGAACTAAAACATAACAGAGATAGACTCATAGATAGCAGGATGACAGCTAAGCAGGGTTGAGGGGAGGGATTGAACAAAAAGGAAAAAGGACTCATGGACATGGATAACAGTGTGGTGATTGTTGTGAGGAGTGGATAGAAGAGGGATAAATGAAAATGGGGGAAAATACAATAAAAATAAATAAATAAATCCGAAGAATATACCCCCAAATTTCCCAAAACTAGTGCGTTTAACAAGATTGCAGGATGAGCGATCAAAATATAAAAGTCAATTATATTTCTGTATACTTAAAGTGAACACTTGGATTTGAAATTTTTTTTAAATACTATTTACAATAGCAACCAAAAATGTTTACGTAGATATATCTAACAAGCTGTATATAGGATCTATATACTGAAAACTATAAAAAATGATTAAATAAATCAAGAAGACATAAATAGATGGACAGATATATCATGTTTGTGGGTGAATAGACTCAATAGTGTTAATACTACATTCTCCTCAATGTAATATATAGATTCTACATACTCCTCATCAAAATCCTAGCAGAATTTTATGTAGGTATCAACAAGTTGATTTTTAAATTTCTAGGAAAAGACAAAGAAATTGGACTAGCCAAAATAAATTTGAATAAGAACAAAATTGGAGGACTCACTCCTGATTTCAAGAACTGCTAAAAACTATACTAACCAGAGACAGTGCAACATTGGCGGAGAAAGAGAGGCACATAGGTCAACAGACCAGAATCAAGAGCCGAGAAGTAAACTCATACAAATGTGTTCAACTGATTTTTGACAAAGGTCAAAGGCAATTCAATGGGGAAAGGATGGATAATCTTTCTACCAATAGTGCTAGAATAATTGGATGTCTATAAGCCAAAACAAACAAACAAACAAAAAAACCAAATCCCACAACATAGACGTCATACCTTATTTTCAAAAACTTACTCTCAGTGGATCATAGAGCTAAAGGTAAACATAACATGATACTTCTAGAAGAAGGCATAAGAAAAAATATGCAGGACATTAGGTGCAGAGTATTTAGGTATGATACCAAAAGCACAACCCATGAAAGAAAAAAAAAACTGATAATCTGGACTCTATCAAAATTAAACACTTTTGCCCTGCAAAAGATACCATTCAGAGAATGAAAGACAAGCCACATATTGGGAGAAAATGTTGTCAAATCCCATTTTGAAAAGGGTTGTATCTAAAAAGAATTCATTAGAATAAAAATAAACCACCCAGTTTAAAAAATGGGCAAAAGTTATGAGCAGACCTTTATGTAAAAAAATATGTACATGTCAAATAAGCATATGAAATATGTTCAACATCATTAGTCATTGAGAACATGTAAATTAAAGCACAACAAGATATCACTATGTGCTTACTAAAATGGCTAAAAAAATACTGATGATAGCAATTGTGGACAAAAATGAGAAGCAACTAGAAATGTCACATGTTGTTGAAAGATATGCAAGATGGTAGAGCCACTTTGGAAAGCAATTTGGTGGTTCCTGACAAATTTAAACACCTACTATGTAACCCAGCAATCCCACTCCTAGTTATTTATCCCAGAGAAATGAAAATTTTAATTTTACACAGAAACCTCTATGCGAATCTTTGTAGCAGCTTTATTTGTAATAATCAAAAGCTGGAAACAATCCAGATGTCCTTCAGTCAGCGAGTGAATAAGTAAACTGTGATATATCCATACAGTGGAATGCCAGTCAACCACAAAAATGAATTACTGATTCACACAACGAAATGGATGAATCTTAAATTCATTTGATGAATGGAAGAGGTCAGACCTAAAAGAATATGACTCCATTAATATAACACTTTGGACAAGCAAAATTATAGATATGGAAAACATATCAGGGATTGACAGGCTGAAAGGTGGGGTAAGAGGCTGACTACAAAGGGGAAGCATGATGGAATTTTGAGGGTAAGGAAGTTGTTCTGTATACAACTACAGGGTAGACATAAGACTAATAATTCGTATGTAAATTAAATAATACCAACCAAGATGTGTGCAAAACACAAGATAGAGTGCAGACTGGGACACATGAATCTAACTGTTTTACAAAAAAAAAAAAAAAAAAAGCCACACTGAAGGAGACAAAGAAATGAGTAACCTAAATAACCTTGGAAAACAGCATTCTGACTGGGTACTATAAGGTAAAAGACAAAAAGAACTGTGCCTAAGTATTATACAATAAAACTATATGTGTGCTAGGATTGAACAAACATGTAGATATACTGATGATAATGAGAGCCAGGTCTCCTACAGTCATAGAAACAAGAAACAAGGAAAGGGAAAAGGTCAGAATAAACTGTGGCTCTGAATTTGAGTGGGAGTATCCATATGAACTCATGTCTTGTTTATTTATAAATACACGGATTTATGTACGAGGTCTGTCCAAAAGGTATCCAGTCAAGTAATATGAAAAATAGAGACATTTACTGAAGAAGATACAAAGTACAAGAAACATTGTACATGGGACAGTGACCTCAGTCCGCTGCAAATTAGGCACCTTGGGACCTCATACAGTCCTTCCAGTTACCATCAGTTGCCCTGTTGTATTTTCCCAAATCTCATCCACGGTCTGAAATCTCTTACCTTTCAAAGGTGATTTTATTTTGGGAAAAGCCAGAAGTCACAGGGCACCAAATCTGGGCTGCAGGGATGCTGAGTCACCTGGGAGATTTGAAGTTGCGCCAAAATATTCTGCTTGAGACATGATACATGAGCAGGCATGTTGTTGTGATGAAGCTGCCAATCACCAGTTTTCCATAGTTGTGGCCTTCTGAATCATCCAAACAGTTTCCAAGAAGGAATGTTCAGGCTTAACGCAAAATTTGATGCAGATTCTTGGCTCTACTCAGTCATTTTGAATGTGACGGCCACACAGTACACGCGTTCGCTCAACAGCACCTACCGCCCCCACTGTCTAGTACAGTGAAATCATCATTGTTCACCAGTGCATGTTCCAGTGCACTGTCCTTGGCTGTCAGGGTACATCGATGTCACGCAAGCCATTCTCGTTATATTAACAATGGCTGGACATTTTCCGGACAGACCTCATATATGTAAAATGGACATACAGTAACATAGATGTGAATGTATATGCATGAGTTGGTATTTATATATATTCCCTATCTTTATTCCTGAGAGGAGCTAGCAGCAGTGGTACCGTAGCATTCAGATTTTAAACACCATTCTTTAATAAAAAGGAACAGGGCTCCTCAGACAACTGGTTGAATCCAGCACTGGGCAGGGAAAATATAAGATGAGCCTAGAAGTCTTGCACTGACATAAAGTAAAGAAGTGCTAAAAAAAAAAGACAGGACACAACAGCTCCTTAATGTTCTCTGAATGGCTGAAGCTGGAACAATTTGAGCAATAAACTAACAATAGTATCAAATTATAACCCAAAGAACAAAATAAACATCCATAAACCCATACCCATAGAAGTAAATAATTAAATGCATAAATAGATCGGAGATGTACAGCATCATCGCTGCCTTCTATCGCCCCTCACTCACCGAACACATGTGTTTATAACATAGATCAGAATAAATAAATGGGAGAAAACATAACCTCTTTACAAAAGAATTCCAATTAATAAGTGAGGAAAACAGAAAGTCACCATTATCACACCAGGATAACTTGCTGGCAAACTACATCAGCTAACATTAGTTTAAGAAGAAACAGGATATTTGCATAAACACCCACATACCACCACCTATATTGCCTCATTTGCTTTTATAAATGTATGGGGTTCTATTGCATGGAGTTAACCCATGTATTTCTCATCTCATGGTTACAAGCTAAAACTTCTGTCTTGACCCACTGTTGTAAGAATGGAATGGAGAATGAGTAGGAGTTGGAATCAAGTGTTAAAGCACGGGCTTTGATGAGAGATAAACCCAAGTCCAAATAACAATTCTGTCACTTTCTGGCTGTGTGGCTCTAGGCAAGTTACTTAACTTCCCCAAATCTGAGTTGTCTCAATGGTAAAATGGAAATATAACTACTACATCTTAAGGTTAAGCTAGGATCAAGTGAAGCAACAGATCATATAGATTCAGTAGATGATATATACTGTTATTGTTATTCTTCAATCAGAAAATTTCAGAAATATCAGACAGCTGAACTGTGTGACACAATGTAAAGAGAACGCATATTTCTTCCTGATCATGTATTATCCTATTAAGACCAAAAGAGTAATCTTAGGAAATGTAAAATAGAGCTGCCACAACATCACCATAACTTTGACCTTATTCTTATTTGGTCAGTAGAAAAATGTGAACATACTTTATTGCAAAATTTAGTTGGTGAACCTAAGTGTCAACGATCTTATAAGAAGCATTATTACTGGGGACCGATTCAACTAACAGATAATCTTTGCAGCCCTGGGCTGATTCATTAAAAAGTCAGAGACTCCTCTGAATTCTAATCTCTATACCCAGAGATAATTCCAAAAGATCTGAACTACCCACATAAAGTGAGATACCATTCTCATGTCTCCTTGTCCCAACAAGATATGAAAACTAAATTTTTTGTTTACATTTCTGTATCCACAAAATACTTTTTCAACTCCAAGGGGAAGTGGTTGTAGATAGCTTTGCTGTCATTTGTGTATTTGCAATGTCAAATTATTGCCAACTCTGGAAGAAAGTAAATGCCTTTTCCTGGCCAATGAATAAATTACACAAATACCAATAGTTAAAGGAGTGAGACATAGCCTCTGTAGAAGTGTTCAAATTTTGTCCATTAGCTCATTCACTAAACAAGGACATACCAAGCTCTTACTGTGTGCCAGACATTGTTTGTTGTTGACAATAAAAAGATAAAAATAAAAAGAACAAAACTTTTGTCCTCAAATAGCCTACAGCCTAAGTAAGGGGAGATACGACATTCTGACAATTATAAGGCAATGCGGTAAGTACTTTGTGGGGGGAAAGAATGGCTTCACAGAAGAGGTTAAGTTTCTGTTGAATTCACTAGACTGACAAGAGGAAGGGCATACCTGGCAGAGGGCACAGAGCCTGTAAGCACAAAGACATGCCAGGAGGCTTGAATTCAAGGTTCCCTTGGGGGACCAGGTGCAGATGGGCTGGTGAATTAGGCTGAAGCCATTCGTAATTTGAGCTTTATCCTGTTCAGTGGAAAACTACTAGTTCAAGGGGAGAACTTTTAAATGTTTTTTAAGCAAGGGACTGAGAATCAGATTTACTATTTTTAAAGATCATTTTAGTAACTATATGAAGATGCATTGGGAAGAGTGACAGGAAATCCAGTTAAAAGGCCATATGGTGCCCTGGATTGTGTGGCTCCATTGGTTGGGCATCATCCCACAAACCAAAAGTTCATGAATTCAATTCCTGGTCAGGGCACTTGTCTAGGTCGCAGGTTTGAGCCCTGGTCCGCGTGCATACAGAGGGCAGCCGATCAATGTTTTTCTCTCATATAGATGTTTCTCTCCCTCCCTTTCTCCCTGCTTCCCCTCTTTTTAAAAAAATAGATAAATAAATAAATAAATAAACATTTTTAAAAATAAATAAATAAAAGGCTATATGGTTTTGTAGTGAGAAAGGATGTGGTCTTCGTGGAATCCGTAAGATTTCTATGACTATCAAGATCTCGATTTTTGAATGGGGTCAGCAAGCACAAAAATATTTATCAATTGAAAATCAAGAGGGAAATCAGAAAAAAAAATCAGGCACTTAAACGAATAAAACAGGCTAGTAATACAATGAATTCTTAGGTATCCAGACTGGTCCTCTCTAGCAGATGAATTAGTTTATTGAAGACTTAAGATTCTTTTCTCTAAGTCTGTCATTGTTTGACTTAAGTTCTTATATGGTTTGTTGGATGGTAGAGAAAAATAAATGAGACTAAATTTAATCAAATCGGCTACCTGACTTCTGCTTAATATGGAGTTTCAAGGAGAAGGTGAAAACTCTCGTTACCTTAAAAGTGTTCGGATAATCTGTGGAGTGCATACACGTATTCCTCATCTCTGCAGATAAATCAGAGGTCATTGCAAGAGAAAATGTACATACTGAGAAAATAATTGCCTCTTTGCATTGGCGCTCTGAAATACTCTCCCACTTTTCAGAGTAAAAGCTTTATTTGGTCCTTTCCTTTGAATAATGTATACGGTGCTCATTTCTCTTTCACCGGATGGAGCTCACAGCCTGATGAAATGCCTTAGAACTGTGGTTTGATGGACATTCCCTCGTGGTGGTGGTAACTGTCTAGCTACTTAAACACAAAACTGTGTTGTCTTTTCACTGTAGAAGACTTCTTGTTAAGTGTGAATCTTACAGCAGAACTTAGAAACAACTGCAGCTTTGTTTCCAATACTCTTTCTTAGCTACTTACAGTCAAAATTCCTATTCACTTACAAAGCAAGAAATTAATTTTACGGAAGAGACACAAGGCAGGGGTGCCGAACCCATGTTTTCCTCTGTCTGGTCATCACGGACGAGAATGAAGAGGGGCTTAGTTTTTTCTTTTAACAGGAGAATGAACTCTGTATTTTTACCAATTTTTATGCTTATTAACTAAATTTATTTTCCGTTCAGAAGTGGCATGTGGTATTTCAGTCCTCCTAAAACTAAAACCATTTTCTAATCTTGGACTCTCGCCTGCGGCCCGATACATCTTTGCCAAATTACCCAAACGCCGCACGTTCACAGGGAGAGTATTTCAGAGTGCCAATGCAAAGAGGCAATTATTTTCTCAGTATGTACATTTTCTCTTGCAATGACCTCTGATTTATCTGCAGAGATGAGGAATACGTGTATGCACTCCACAGACTATCCGAACACTTTTAAGGTAACGAGAGTTTTCACCTTCTCCTTGAAACTCCATATTAAGCAGAAGTCAGGTAGCCGATTTGATTAAATTTAGTCTCATTTATTTTTCTCTACCATCCAACAAACCATATAAGGTCTCCACCAGTAGCCGCAAAAGGGGACAGACCAGGACCTCCGGGAGGTTGCCTGAGAGGCAACTACAAATCCCGGCGTGCCCCGCTCGCGAGCACAATGGAGCCCTGTCGTCATTCAGGTTAGAGGGCGGAGCGTTCCGTGCGCGCCGCCGGATTCCGGCCTGGATCCCGCCCCGGGCGGAGGGCCCCCGCTGGGCCGGGAAAACTGCAATTCCCGGCATGCTCTGCCCCAGGTGCCCCTGTTTCCGAGAGCTACCGAGCCTGGGAGCGGGTCGTTTTAAAGCGGTCTTTTAACTCTATGCAAACCGGCCCTCCTGCTGCCGGCCAGAGCCACAGGCGGACAGATGGACAGCGGGGTGAGGCTGCCGGGCTCTGGGCGTGTGAGCCGGGGACGGAGGTGCGGGGCCCGTGGGAGGTGCGGCGGCTCACAAAAGGCCCCCATCGCCTCCCCCTACCGCTCTCTCCCCCCCCACTGGCGAAGTGGAGTCTCGCTCTCTGGACCTCAGGACCCTGATTTAAGGCGTTATTGCACTGGACGCCGGTGAAACCGTTTAGCAGCAACGTTTTTGTATTGGCCCGACTCTAGCCGAAGGAGGGAAGGTCGCACCAACGAAGTGCTCTAGATAAGCTCCAGTACCACCTTTTCTTTATTTGTATGTTAGGTTGGAGGTTATAGGTTCCTGGGGAAGCCATTTCCATGTTGGTGAGTTTTGATTTGGGCCACCTGTTATCCTCCCCGGCCTGCTTGTGAGAATACAGGTGTTAGGAATTTACATTCGTTTATTGCTATGTCCCCGTTACCCGGCAGTTGGGCTAGAACAGGGTAGACATTTC
This sequence comes from Mormoops blainvillei, assembly GCA_004026545.1. Lineage (NCBI taxonomy): Eukaryota > Metazoa > Chordata > Mammalia > Chiroptera > Mormoopidae > Mormoops > Mormoops blainvillei. Next base: position 54,420 of record PVJD01004740.1, on the reverse strand, counting down.
TTAAATTTTTGTTGAATTACCCCCTTTTGTTTGCCCCCACAGTATCCCATGCATTGTGTTAGGGTCTGAAGATAAAAAAGGATTAAGAATATGATCCTATTTTGAAGAAGCTCGCATTAATTTGGCTTGAATACCCACACACTCTTGGAGCACCCAGGACTAGGTCCTTGAAGCCTTTCTGTTCTCTGTTATCCAGCCTCATGGCTTTACATGCCACCTATATATTGACAACTTCAAAATTTATATCTACAGACCGACCACACTTCTTCCTGGAAATTCAGATCTACAAGTTCAGTCTTATTAGGCATCTTTCCTGTTTTAAATTTATTACTTCTAAAACATCTCTTGATCTTCCCTCTAAAACTAGTTTGTCCTTATAGGCTTCCATTGTCTCAGCTAATGGCAACACCATCCTTCCAGTTGCTTCCTTTTTCTCATATCTAATCCATCAACAAAACCTATTTTTAAACTGTGTCTGAATTCTGACCACTTCTTACTATTCGGTTGCTATCACCCTGGTCCTAGCCAGTGGCAGTTCCTCCCTGGATTATTATAGCAGCTTCCCAACTTCTTCCTACTGGTCTTCCTACTTCTGCTGTTGACCTTCTACCATCTGGGGGTAGCCAGAGTGATCCAGTTAAAAGGTAGGCTAGATCACAGCACTCCTCAGCTCTAAATCCTCCAATAGCTTTGAGAGTCATTGAGCATTATACTCAACCTTTTATAATAGCCTTTAAGGCCCTGTGTGATCTGGTCCCATTATTACCCTTTGACCCCACCTCCCGTTGTTCTTCCTTCACTTGTTCCTCTCCAGCCAAGTGAAGAGGAGCTTCCTTCACTCTTTACTCTTTTTGGACCCGTTGGCATTTGGACTTCAGGTCTTTGTCCCTGTAGTTTGCTCTTTCTGGACCTCTCTGTCCTCCAGATACCCACATGCTCACTTCAGCACCTTCTTCACAGGTCTTTGCTCAAATATCACCTCAGTGAGGCTCTCTCTGACCACTCTGTTAAGATGGAAGTCTGCACCAAAGTCAACATCCCACCCTCTTTCCTGTAACAGAACCACTGGGTTCTATTGCCTGCCATCAATGAGAACTGTGACTCCCAATGCCAGAGTCTTATGAAAAGTAAAGGAACTATTTATTCAAAATAAATATAACCATACAGGTTTAGAATAATGGCGGAGTTCTGCCGTTAAATCTCATTTCTTTTAGAAACAAAAAAACACCCACAAACACACAGTCCTACCTTCTCTTGCCAAACCAGGCCATTCACACGTACCGTCTCTCAGGAAAGCAAATGGAAGCCTGTGGCTTGGCTGGGCAGATCCCTGTCTGTACTCCGGCTTCTTCCCGTCATCCGTGCTCAACTACCTAGGCCCCTGCTCTTAATACAAAACCACAGCCTCATGGTGAGCAGGTGGGGGATCCTTTTGCATCCTTTCAAACTGAAAGGACAAGCCCCTGCACGGCTGCTACATGGTCAAGAGGCTTCTACTTTCCAAGCTGGGTGGTCAAAAGAGCAAGAGAGAGCCTCTCATGGCTCTTCTACTTTCTTTCCCACATAATCCAGAGCTCTGGCATGGCTGAGAGAGCACCTGACAGCCCCCACTCCTGGGTTTAAATCCTGGGGCTGATCTTCCTCCATAACTCCATTTCCAGCTCCTACAAAGGGTTGCACCTGCCAGTAGTCTGGTTTCTTCTGCCTTTCTCGGATGCCATGGTTAGCCCAGGCAAGCTCGGTAGAACTAACTGCCTTTGCAGGCACAGCAAGCCCCTCCGGCTACATCACATCGTGGATTAGAGTCACACCCATCTGTCTCCCAGCACCTGCCACAGCTACCTAACATTACTAAAACACTGGCCAAGTTCTTTAGATATGCGAAGTGATTCTCAGTGGCCCTGCTCCACTTCCCCCATCCGCCTAATGATAGCTGTGGGGGCTTTGGGATTTTGGAGGACCGCTAGCTCAGCACCCCATTCCGTTCCTACTTTATTTTTTTCCGTTACACTTATCACCAATGAACAAACTATATTTTACTCAATGTCTATATTTCTTAGCTGGAAAATCAGCTCCATGATGGCAAGGAGTTTTGCCTGATTTGTTCAGTGCTGTATTCCCTAGTGTCTACAAAAGTATCTGACTTATGGTAGGCATTCAGGAAATATTTGTTAGATATGTGAGTGAATGAAGACAAGTTACTGACCAAATTATTTGCTAGTGGTTGTGATAAATAACATTGAGTTTCTGGCCTATTATTTTGGAGCCAATAGCAAATAGTTGTCGCTGTTGCCGGTATAGGAATGGAGCCTGTGTCCACAGAAGCAAGTATTCCCTTTCTAAAGTTGTCTGGCTTCTCCTGCTGTATTAATGACATTGGCCTTATTCATGGCATGCTTTCAGTGAGGTGACCTACATAGGAGGCCCTAAACGTAAATGTAAACAGCTACTCTCCCTAAACGTACAGACAGGGTTGTATTAATTGGATAATGATATATTTATGAAAGTAGCTGTGAATGAACTTTTCTAAAAATAAAATTTTATATTTTAGTATTTTTATTATTGTTACTGTCAAGCATCAAGATGTAGGTTCAAGACTGCACTTCATACTTCACTCAAATGCTTTATCCCTGGCCCACCGTCAGTCTGTTCCAGGTACCTTGAGCTCCCCTTCCTTAGGGTGAATTTCCTATAAACTTTCTCCCCCTTAGAGGTTGGGGGCCAAGTTTGTTCTTCCTTCTTGTTTGAGAGTATTGTTCCTCTGGAAACCTGAGAAGCTCCAGTGTGGAGCAGGTTCAGGTGGGTGTGAATGATGATGAAAATCAAATTCTTAACCCAGTTATAGACCTTCTCTTTTTTAAGCAAACAAAGCAATATGAGTTGTTTTTCATTTTGTTTTTATAGCCAAATGTGTACACACCCTTTAAGTAAATGTAGGCTTTTTGTACATATCATAGGTACATTAGGGAAATATCAGCAATACTATGACATTTCAACAATTACATGAAAAAGTTTTAGGTGGCAGTCTGCATCCCATTAAATATATGTGGAAAACTTGTATTCCATTTCCTTTTTTCTTCCCCCTAAAAATAGACTTTCGCTCTATTTGTATTAGAATTCTGTGCTTGGCTTCTGTTACAGGCAGTCCTTCATATTGTAACTGGCTACCTGGGCCTAACAAGTCCCCTCCCATCTGTGGCTCTGCTTGTCATTTCCTTTACCTCCTCCTTGTTTCTCCACCAACTATTGCCTGTGACTACTGCAAGTTTGGAACGCTTTTGTTTGAAAGAACAGAAAAAAATGACTAAAACAAAAAATATAAGTTTATTTTTCTCAAATAAGCACAGTTTGGAGGAGAATATCAATTAATCTGAGATTTTTCTGGCCTTTCCCTGTGTTTCTTGGTCGCTGGTGATCCCTGGCTTTGTTTACGTTTAATAGTGAGGCACTACATGACTGACTGAAAAAGAGCTCTCAGAGCTTTGAGCGTCTTAGAGGGGAAAGGAAGGGCAGGTGCCATAATTTGTGTCCTTTTATCAGAAAAACAAAAGTTTCCCTAGAAGCTCCTTGCAAACTTCTCCTTAAAATCTCATGGGCCAGAATGTGTCATATGGGTGTACTAGCTGCAAGGGAGGCTGGATATATGTACTTTTCATCTTTTAGAGAGAAGACAAAGGAACCCACTATATCTGCCACAAAAACCATTAAGTTCTCTTTCCATACTCTTCCTCCCCATGCCAGGCCTGGTTTATTTCCAGGTTAGTAGTAGCCAGACAGCAGGTGAGAGAAAATAGAATGGAGTGTAAACCCATGAGGTGTTTCTCCATTGTTCCTCTGTGTTCTCCCCACCCCGCACTGTTGGTGGTCCCTAACCCTAACCCTAGTTTCATGGCAGCAGAATTAGCCCTGAGGGCTGTTTTAGAGGCTCTTCCTTTTGTTACCTGAGGAACACCGTTTTGCCCCAGGTGGTAACAGGAGCAGGAGCTTCCAAATCTGGCTTTTTGCAAAAATGTAGATGAATCATAGTTCAAATCGTTGTGTATCCAGAGACTCACTGTCTACATATGCCTTTGTCTTGCCCTTCAGGAATAGTTGGAAACAGGAAAGGGAATTAATAGGAGAGTGTCTTTACCCCATGTCCTTTAGCTGATTGTTGACAGAAAATCTCTTAAAGAATTCTAAAGGATTATGTGTGTTAGAGATGCATTCTTTTTTATAGAGGAGCACAGAAGAGAGAAATCCTGGTCAGAAGCCCTAAAATAAGTGTTAAAAGAAAATGGTACCCTTTTCTTTTGTTGAGTTGTATGAGTTCTTTGTATATTTTAGACACTAACCCCTTATCAGATATGTGGTTTGCGAATATTTTCTCCCATTCTGTAGGTTGCCTTTTCAAATAAGCTCTGAGGATAAGGTGCAGCATGATGACTGTACTTAATAATATGGTATAATATACTTGAATGTTGCCAAGAGTAGATATTAAGCGTTCTTACCACACACACACAAAAGAGGTTACTGTGTTAACTATGTGCGGTGATGGATGTGTTGATTATTTTGATCTTGGTAACCATTCTACAATGTCCGTATATCAAATCGTCAGGTTGTACACTTTAAATATATATATTTGTCACTTATTCCTCAGTGAAGTTTTAGAAAAGTTTTAAAAAAGAGAGAAATAAGAAGCCATTCTCTCTGAGACCCGTGGGGGGAAGATAGAAGATGCTCGAGGGGATATGTCCAAATAAAACAATACCCTCAATGGCTGTCGTGGTGTTATGTTGGCAAGACACTCAGCCTTTTTGTGAGTACAGTTCCTCCTCATGCTTCTTGCCCCCTTAAATCCTGTCATCAGTTTTAAGACTTCTTTAATTCCTGCTGTGGGTCCTGGGGACCACCTTCAGTGACTTGGGCCAGAGGCAGTCCCCACTTCCACTGCCTGGGAGGGAAGGGGAAGGGAGACATGATTGCACAGCAGGTAGGGGAGAAGGGTGTGCTACTGATCCCAAATGAGACCTTTGCATGAACATTGCCGTGGGGACACTGGTGCTAGTGATGGCTAAGGTTTATGGTCTGATTAGGGTAGAAATGTCTGTACAGGATGGAGTTGCAGGAAAATATCCTTAAAGTTCCCCTCAACAACTTTGGCATTGAACTTTGGGTACAGGATCCATTCAAACGGTGGGACTGCTTATATGCTACTTCTGTTTCTGTCACCAGTACCTGAAAGGGTAGTCTCACTACTCTCGTTTACTTTCATATGATTTGGAGGGGAGACGTCTAGAAATTTGATGTCAATATCTATAGCAGTCTTTGCTATGAAAATAAATTTACAAATTATTTTTTAAATCAATACTTCAATGCAGTTGATAAATCTGTTGTATGACAACTTCTCAGAGACCTAAGTATAGAATTTTATTCCAGTAAGACTGGATTGGGAGTATTAAAATGCAAATGTCTGGTAATGAAAGAGGTAACAACTCCCTCAGCCAAATCATAAGTCCTAATGTATGTCTAAAAGTAGCAGATAGGATAGACTAGATTATAATGCAGTAACAAACTACTGAACAATCTCAGTGGCTTATAACAACATAAGTTTATTGCTCAGTCACACTGGACGTCATGGATGGGTCATGGTTCTGCTTCATGTCTTCACTCTGGGATCTTGGCAGATGGGGCAGGCCCTGTCTAGGATGTTGCTCATCTCATGCAGAGGGGAGGGAAAGAGATGGTGAATGACAAGTTGGCTCTTACAGCTCCTACCCACATTTAATTGGCAAAAGCAGGACACATGACCACCCCTGAGCTCAACAGGACAGGGATGTTTCGTGCTACCACACAAAGGGGCGGTGGCTATTTTGAAAAATAGGGTCTACTACACTAATATTCTGACTTTAATCTCAGGTACATTTGGAAACTGAGGTATCCAGACCGGTCCTCCCTCCAACCCACATCAATGCTACAGCTTCTGAAACATTCACAGAACTTAAGCAAAGGATGAGACTAGTTGAGGAACAGACCAGTTCTCTGCGGGATGACCTCATAATGTTGGACTTCGGTGAAAAAAGGTAACTAGTGAAAAATAAACTAGATCTGTGTAGGTTGAAGATTTTGCTTCACTGGTTATTAAAAAGGAGTTAGTGTGGATGGTTTGACAGATGAACTAGGTATTTACAAAAGAATTGAGAAATTACAGTTTCTATTTGAACATTAATTAGAAAATATTTGCAAGACAAAGAGTTGTCATCCTGTGATAGAGCTACTGCCACTATTCCCCTAAACAGATATTTGAAGTATGTTAATTAGGTGCACATACTTTGATATCCTATTTACCTTCGACTCCTATTTAGAAACAGATTAATTTTTTGTATAATTAGAAAAAATTTTGGTTCTTATTTTTTAAATAAAAGGTAGACTTATTAGATCAGGTAAACATCTAAATTTGATTCATGCCATTAAAAGTGGTCTTCATTTTCTTTTCCCAGATTTATTGTCAATTAAAAAAGATATTTTAAGTCTTTAAAAATTCATAATTTAGAATGTAGTACTCAAAAAAAGAATTGCTTTTCTCCCTTGTGTTGCTATTATTACCATTAAAAACGGACTATCAATGACCTGAGAAATCTGAGTGCATAATCAGCCAATAATCAAATTTACTGATGTCACTGTCTTTAAAATTACATATAGGCATACCTCATTTTATTGCACTTTATTGCAATTCATAAATATTGCATTTTTTACAAACTGAAAGCAAGACGCTCCACCAGCAAAAAATTACAGCTTGTTTTATTGCAATACTCATTTCATTGTTGTGATCTGGGACTGAACCTGCAACATATCAGAGTTATGTCTCTATATTTCCTGAGTGTCTCTCACAAAGACCTAAAATTCATACAGTTGGTACTATAGCACCCATAGAATAAAGAACTCTTCAGCAATTAAATATTAAATTTGTACAAATGTTGAGGATATTGGAACAAAAAGGAATACTTATTATGGCCTTGTTTAGGTGTTTTTTTAAAAAACATGTCTCCGTGCTAACTTTAATTCTTAGTTCACCATTATAGAATTAGAATTTAACATGTTTTATGTATCACTTGTTTTTACATACAAAACATTTATGAAAAATCCAGATTAAAATACAGCCATTAAAAAGTTAGTGATCTTTGCCCATCCCACATTGGTCTCATCCTTTTTACCTAAGAGTCTAAATTTGGAGGGGCTAACAGTTGCTTGTTAACTAAGATGTGTAATTTTTACTCTTAGAAATGTTACATTGACTCAGTGGTTGAGATTACTATAGTTCCGTTTGCATTGCATAATGTTGTTATCTTGGGATCTTTGTCCAGAGACCAGTTTGAAACTCCAAAATGTTTACCAGCACCTGTGAACCAGAACATCATTAGTCCTGTCCAGAATGAAGTAATTTGTTCAGGAAAAAAAGATATTTTATGGAAGAACTGTGAGTTTCTGGTAAATCGAATGTGTCATCTAGAAAGCCTCATCCAGTCCTTGAAGTTGAACATATTTAGTCTGCAAGCTGAAAAGGATTTGAATCCTCAGAAAACAGGTATAGAGAGAAGAGAATCATCTGAAATTTGGTCCTGTATGGGTGCTTGATGAGTTTATGATTCTTTTCTTTCCTGACCTTTCAACTGCTCTTGACCCTCCTGTGCTGGCTGGTAGCTTTTCTGAAGGACCAACTGAATACAATACAGGAGGAACATTCTAAGGACCTGAAGCTGTTGCATCGTGAAGTGACGAATTTGCACCAGCAACTAAGAGACATAAAACAGGAAGAAGACAAGGCACAAGATGAAGTGCAAAGGTTGACTGCCACTCTGGAGATCGCCTCGGAGACAAAGGTTTGAGTGCAGAGTTCTGAAATACAAACTCACTGTCATGTGTTAGCTGGAGGAGGCAACAGACCCATAAACCTGACCTTTAAAAATAGGTGATGTTGGTGTGAGCATTCTGAACATTTGAAATTTATCAACATTGATCACTTAAACAATGTGTGCCATCACTAATTGAGTATTTATAGAGTCCTTACCCTGTACACGTGGCTGAGGGTCCAGAGATATGAGTAATCTGTGATCTTTAAGAGCTTATATGCCTCCTGGGAGAAAAAGGCATAGCATGAAAAACAAAATAGAGAAAAAATAAAGGCATAGAAAATGTTTATGGACAAGTATAGGACAGTAAGTAAATAGTAAAGAGTGTTTTGTTTTTGGGTGTGTTTGAGGGGGTGTGTATACCCTATCTACAATAGGTTAGAGTAGGCTTTAAGAAAGACAGGAACTGAACCTTTAGAAGACCAAGTAGCAAGGTGAGGACATTTCAAGTTGCACACACAGGTACAAAGAATAAAGACTGGGAAAATAAACTAACAATTTTGTTTTCCTGCCATGGGCCAGGCAGTATATTATATGTTAATGTGTTAGTTTGTTTAATCTTTGCAAAACCTCTTGATGTAGGATACTATTGTCCCCATGTTAATGATAAAGTCACTTCTCCAAGGTCACACCTCCAAGGTCTTCTTCCCGTAACTCTGGTTTCAACCTAGATCTTTACACTGGGTGCAGTTAGGAGGAAATGCATTTGTTTGTAGGAATTAAATTAGAAATTAGCTGAGGATCCCATTCACATTATAGAGGACCTCAAAATCAAGAATGAGTAGTTGGGCTTGGTTCTATGTGAGGTGATTAAAGTTTTTGATAAGGCAGTGGCATAATGAAACAGGAAAACTAAGGTGGCAGAAGTGCATAGGAAAGTCAACAGGAGAAGAAATTGGAGGCAGGGAAAAGAATTAAGGAAGCCATTGCATTATCTGAGGCTTGAGCCTTATTAGGTCTGATTTAGGGTTGTGGCATTTTAAAAAGAAAGAGGGTTGTTCCGTGAAGATGGGTATGCTTGAATATGGTACTGGATGGGGCTGAAGGTAGGAAAGAAAACAAACACAACTTCTGAGGTGTTTACATATGTGGTGCCATTAATGATGTAAAAGAGAATAAATAGTGAGAGCTGTGTTTTTCAGCCTTAACTCCTAAGCACAAATCATCTTTGAGCCTAGAAGAAATACAGTACTTAAAAAAGTAGGAATATGCCCTGTAAGAAAAATTTCTATCAGTTACCAGGTTCTCCTCTGATTATTGAATTTTACATAGGAAGTGAATGTGACTGATTCCTTTTTATTGTCTAAAAGGAAAAATGGTAGAACCCATGAGTCAAAGTAATAAAATATCTTTTTTTAAAGTAGCTCATTGTAGCCCTGGCCAGGTTGCTCAGTTGGTTGGAGCAACATCCTGTACACCAAAAGGTTGCAGGTTTGATCCCCAGCCGGGACACATACCTAGGACACAGGTTTGATCTCCAGTTGGATCATGAATGGGAGGCAAACAACGGATATTTCTCTCTCTAAAAATCATTAAATAAATCCTCACCTGAGGATTTAAAAGTAAATAAATTAAAAAAATCTCTCATTGTAGTACATAATGGCTTCAGACTCACATATATAGGTTGCCACAAAAAAAGTCTAGACAGTTGCTCCCTATCATTTCATATTATTTAGAACTGTTCCTCCTACTTTTAGAAGAATGCAGCCCTTATTGAAGAGGAACTGAAGACCACAAAACGTAAAATGAACCTTAAAATTCAAGAGGTAAGATAAAAAGATGCTGGAGGTTGCAGGGGGCATTGGAATTGCAGAGGGGAAGTCAAGAGAGTAGATAGAATGAACAGAAATCTTTGAAGAAGAAAACACATGACTGTGTGGTAGGAAGATTTTAAAAGTATGCCACATGGAATTTAAGTGAAAGTGCCTGCCCTTATTGGCGTGAGACTTCCTTTTGCCTCAATACGGCCATAAAACCAGAAATTAAAAAAAAAAATGCTGTCTGAGCCAGGAGAGAACTAGTTACCACAAAATTCTTGTGGTTGTCCATACACTAGAGTTAAGTGAGCACCTTCATACAAAAACCTTTTAAACTAAAGTTGTGTTTAAAATGAAAAGCTTTTACTAAGCCTGCTCATCCAATTTTACCGTGAAACCTTCATTTCAGCCAAAGTTTTGGTAGATAGCAGATTGGGAATTGTGAAGTAGGTGGCTGCTAAAAGCTGTCAGACTAAAACTTTGCAGCTGAAAATAGAGTCAGAAGAATTACTAACGCAGTATACTCACCATGCCCTAAAAACCTCAATATTCCCTGACAGAATAATAATTGATGTTAGTCCAAATCAAAAGGGTCAAATTATATTTAAAATATTCCATTATACAACACAGAGAAGTAGATATACTCTTTGGGAAAATTCTCATGCCAAATTATTTTTCAAATTATGAATTTTAGTGTTTAAGAGGGTAAGTGTGGCTATCTTGAAAATTTTCTTATGTACTTTGCCTGTAATAATTACTGGTAAAAGCATGCTTGTTCACAGTTGAATCGTATTAAGCTTAGCACATTTGAAATTTTTTTTAGATATTTTAATAGACTTTTTAAAGTGATGTTTTAAATTTATAGAAAAATTTCAGAGAAAACAGTTCCAATAAATCCTTTCTCCACATCCCTATATTATTAACATATTGCACTATGTAGCACAGCTGTTATATCTGATGAACCAGTAGTATAACATCATAATTAACTAAAGCATGTAGTTTATATTAAGATTCACTCTTTGTTCATTGCAGTATCATACAAAATAGTTTCACTGCCCTAAAAATGCTCCATATATTCATTCCTTTGCCCATCTCCTGAGTCCCTGGCAACCACTGATCTTTTCACTGTCTACAGTTTTGTTATAGTTGCAATCATATAGTGTGTAACCTTTTTGGACTGGCTTCTTTCACTTAACATAGGCATTTAAAGTTCCTCCGTGTCTTTTCATGGTTTGAGAACACATTTTATTGCCAAACAATATTCTCTTGTATGGATATACCATAGTTTGTTTATCCTCACCTATTGAAGAACATCTTGGTTGCTTCTGAGTTTTGGCAATTATGTGGACATGTTTTCAACTCATTTGGGTAAATACCTAGGAGCACAGTTGCTGGATCATATGGTAAACTTATGTTTAGCTTTGTAAGAAGCTGCCAATCTGTCTTACAAAACAGCTGTATTAGTTTGCATTCAACCCAGCAATAAATTAGTTCCTGTTGCTCCACATCCTCACCAGCAATTTGGTATTGTCAGTGTTTTGAGTTGTTGCCATTCTAATAGGTTTGTAGTGGTATCTTATTTTAACATTTAATTCCCTAATGCCATATGATATTGAACATCTTTTTATAAGCTTATTTGTCATGTCTGTATCTTATTTGGTGAGGCCTGTTAGGTCATTTGCTCACTTTGTAACTGGATTGATTTCTTATGTTGACTTTTAAGCATTCTTTATGTATTTTGGATAACAGGTCTTTATCAAATACATGTTTTATAGATTTTTTTTGCTAGTTTTTAGCTTACCTTTGCATTCTTTTAACAGTGTCTTTTGCAGAACAGAAGCTTTTGATTTTAATGAAGTCCAGCTTAACTATTCTTTCTTTCAAGGATTGTACTTCTGGTGTTGTATTGGTTTGGCCAAAAAGTCCATTTAGTTTTTATTTTCTGTAAAATAAAGGATACATTTTTTTCATTTCTACCAACTTTATTGATTTGGATATTTTGAGTATGTTGGCTATCACCTGCACAATATAACGTTGATTGTTCTCAAATAATGTCTCCATTCGATCACTGTCAACTTCAACTGGTCTACCCAACCATGGGTCATCATCCAGCAAGAATCTCCGGCACCAAACTTGGGAAACCACGTTTGACCCATTCAATCAGTCACAGCACCTTCTCCATACCTTTTTGTGTTTCAGTTGCATTTTTACCTTTCTTGAAATAATAAAGCATACTATGCTGAAAATGTTGCATATTTTCTTCCATCTTCAATACTAAAATGACTACGCAAAAATTCACCAATTTTGAAAAATTTTTTTTAAATGCATGCTGTCACAATACAGTCTAACAAAATTGTTTCAAATGAAGTTAAAGACAAATAAGCACTACTAGAGCCATCTTACAGAAAAAAACCAAACGAACTCTTTGGCCACCCAAATTCTAAAATGTCATGACTAAACCCAAAGTCACCAAAATTTTTCTCCTGTTTTATCTTCGATATGTTTTATAGCTTTGAATTTTACATTTAGGTCTTTGATACATTTTGAGTTAAATTTTTGTGAAAGTTGTGAGGTCTATATATAGAGTCTTTGTGTTTGTTCCATTACCATTTGTTTACAAGATTGTTGATGCCCTGACCAGTATGACTCAGTTAGTTGGGGGTCATCCCACAAAACAAAAGGTCATGGGTTTGATTCCTGGTCAGGGAGCACAGCTGGGTTGCAGGTTTGGTCCCCAGTCAGGGTGCATGCAGGAGGCAACCAATCAGTGTTTCTCTCTCACATCGATATTTCTCTCCCTCTCTTTCTCCCTGCCCTCTCCTCTCTAGAATCAATAAAAGAAAAAACTTTTTTTTTGTTTTAAATAAAAGACTTGGTGATTGCCATTTTTATTTTTTAATTGGGAAAGTCTTAATTCTAAGTGCTATGACAAAATCTTGAATTTTCACTGAACCCTGTCAAGGACCTGCAGAAGGACTGTCATAGTCAAAAGCTATTTTGAGAGTATTGGAGCAGGAAGGATATATTGGTTTGCTAGGGCTGCCATAACAAAGTACTGCAGACTGGATGGCTTAAACAACAAACTTACTTCTCATATTTCTGGAGGTTTGAAGTCCAAGACCATCGTGTTGATAGGTTTGGTTTCTCCTGGGGCCTCTTGACTTGCAGACGTCTGCCTTCTCCCTGTATCTTCATATGGTCTTTCCTTTATGAATGCAAATCCCTGTGTCTCTTTGTGTGTCCCAGTTTCCTTCTCTTACAAGGACACCAGGCAGATAGGATTAGGGTCCAGCCTCATTATAACTTAATCACCTCTTTAAACCCTTTCTTACAGTCACATTTTGGAATACTGGCGGTTAGAGCGGTAAAATATTAATTTGGGTGAATGCAATTTAGTCAATAATAGAGGGCTGGCTACACAGATAAAACCTGGTTTTGATGAATATAAAACAGATTGACTGATTGCCTTTAATAATGATTTAGAAGTGGATACCTCAGTAGGATAATTATCAAAAAAGATTTTCTTTATAAAGCACTTAAATTATATCTTGAGCAAATTATACTATATAATTTGATCCAGAACTTTAGAAAGTATATTAAGCTACTATATATTATAAAGTAATTATAACCTGATAGTTTTAATATCAGATTACTATAAAATAGAACCTAAAACTATGGCTAATTCTTAAATAAGATTGTGATATTTAAATGATCATTGGATAGGGTGGAATTTCTAAACTTAGAAAGAAGGAACAGAATTATAAAATCCTCAATAGATTTGTCCATATAAGAATTAATAAGCATTTCTACATGTAAAAAAATGACATAAAACCAAAACTAATAAAACTAGACAAAGAGTTAAATATCATCCATTTTAAAGAACTTTAAACTGACTTAAACCCCCCCCCCCAAAAAAAAAGAAAAGAAAAAAACAGTGGGCAAACAATAAGAACTAAAAGTTCAGAAAATATTTAAAGAGCTAATGCCATATTAGAAACAATCTCACTAGAAACCAAAGAAACAAAAAAATGTAAAAATGTTATTTTTTATTTACTAGATTATCAAAAACTTAAGAAAATGAGAATACATAGTGCCAATCGGTTTTATTCAAATACTACTAATAGGCTAAAATTGGAAGGAAAATTACAATATATCAAAAGTTTAAAAATTGTTTATACCTGTTACCTAGTGATTTTTCTTATAGGAATTTATTCTAAGGAAATAATCATAACTGCAGTGAAATATTTATTCAAAAGCACGTTCTTCAGGACAGTATTTAGAATAATTAAAAACTGGAAAAACATAAATGTTCAATACTAGAAATATGATTAAGAATACAGAATGTTTCCAAAAAGGACTTTTATAACAGTTCCATGCCAACACATTTTTCATATCTTTCAACTTTTTAAAAACTTTTAAAACATTATAAAATATATCATTCACGTAGAAAACACATATAAAGCTAAAATGTTCTGTATCATCTTCATTGGGCATGAAAAATAGAATTTCTTTTAATTTAACATAACTTCATAAAAGGAATAGCGTTCTGCAATTCCCATTTTCAGCTGGAATAGGATCTTCTTACCTCATGATAAAAGAGACTCCTACTTTTATCTCTGATTCATTTTATTGTCATTTATTGAGAGAAATAAGGTGTAGTGTTCCCCAATTCTTGAGTGTAAATTTTGTCTACTGTATGTTATTTCAGTATATCTTTAGACCTTTAAATATCAAAACAGAATTAAAACAGCTTTCAGAGATATGTTTATAATATTGTGGGATAAAAACACATAGAGGAAACAAAAATATAGGGAAAAAATTTAAAAAATAAAGCCAGAAAGAAACACAGAAAATACATATACTACGGTATGCTATTCATGCCCTTCAGATTTCTTTTTGACAACAATTCATTGCAAGATATATTTCACACTGCAACACTGCACATGTACATATACACAGACAACACTTAACCTTTTCTTCTTACTTGCTGTATGTGCTGATACTTGCTTGTTACTCTTTGTGTTTCCTTTTTCAAGGGTTGATTGCAACTTACTAATGAGTCTTGACCTGTGATTTGGGAAACAGACTTACAATGCAGGACAAGGGCAACAAATTTGACTCTATTTCTTAGACGGTTATCCATTAGGGAAAAACAAAAGCATGTTTCTGAGTAGTCATACTAATGAAGAGTGTTTGGGGGTGGATGGCATGTCGGGTAAACTTTCCACAGTGACTTGGATTTTCGTTAAACTGCTATGTTGCTCTGTAGCTAAGGAGACAGCTGTCTCAGGAAAAGTACCTGAGGGATTCTCTTGAAAAATCTGGATCAGCTATGCTACTCAGAATACAAGAAATGGGGTCAACAGTGGAGGAGGAACGAAAACAGGTAGGAATATTTTTCTCCCCTTGTTTATGTTAGGGAAGTGAAACCAAAAGAGATAAGCTGAAAAATTCATCTATAAGCTTATAATTTTGATAATTTCCTCTAGATTTATTAAATTACTTCTAGTAACCTTCTGTTAATATTCTTACTACAATTTTAAATATTTTAGTGAAAATATGAAAGATGATGTCATTCAGTCTGATACTTAATTTCTGAATGAGAGAGCGAGGACCAGAGAGGTTAACTTGCCTTGGGCCTTTGAGAGGTGAATGCTTAGCTCCTGAGACAGTATCCTTCCCCTTACATCATACAGTCTCTATCATAGGGTTTGATCTGAGAAGGTATAACCCTGGTCTCATGTTGTATGTATGTATGTGGATAGAAAATAAAGATTAAACTAAGCTAATACTTAAAGCAAAGAATACTAATAAGTAAAATAATCAGGGATGTGTTGTTACATGGCTGTTTTCAATTCTCATTTATTTTAATAATATATTTTTTCTTTATCATACCTGTTATTTGGAGTACCTACTGTAATTTAGAATACTTTCCATTCTAAGTACCCAAGGCAATTAGTAATTCCAAATCCTAACACCTATAATTGGATTATGTAGCTCTTTTTGTCGTGTATGATGCACTCCCATGCATAACGTGCACCTACTTTTTTTAGCTCATTATACACAGGATTATTATACCCATTATTATGCCCATGGTATGTAATCATTATACCCATGTGTGATGCACATACATATTTTTCCCTCAAAAATTGGGGCAAAAAAATGCTCATTATATACCGCAAAATAGTTAATCTTTATTTTAACCTAATTTTATTTTAACTTCATTATTATTTAACCTATTATTTTAATTATTTTGGTGGCTGTCCTTCACAATAGAAGTATAGAAAGGATTCTTAAGGAATTTGTGTGATCCTTTCATATTATTTTTTTACTTTATTTTTTTATTGTTTATTCTCTTACAGTTGTCCCAATTTTTTCCCCCTTTTGCCCCCCTCCACCCAGCCCACCCACTCTCTCACAGTCATTCCCCTCTCCGTTGTCCATGTGTGATTCTTTACAACTTACGCTGCCAGCATAGTAGCCACTAGTCACATATTGCTATTTAAATTTAAATTAGTTAAAATTTAATAAAATTAAACATTCAGTTTCTCACTCATTCTGGCCACATTTCAAGACTCAGCAGTCACTTGTAACTGATGATGCTGTGTTGAGAGTGCACAGAAAGTTCTATCGGACAGCACCGCCATAAGGCACTGCTCTTTGTTGAGATCCTCAACTGCAACGTGTAGAAAAACTGCCCTTCTTCCTCTAGTGATGCTAACATT
This sequence comes from Mormoops blainvillei, assembly GCA_004026545.1. Lineage (NCBI taxonomy): Eukaryota > Metazoa > Chordata > Mammalia > Chiroptera > Mormoopidae > Mormoops > Mormoops blainvillei. The sequence continues at coordinate 38,049 of PVJD01004740.1, read as the reverse complement.
GGAAAAATCTGCCTCACACCTGTGCTATAAGGTAGTTTATTAGAAATCTTTACCTTACAGAAAAGGAATTTTTCTTATACAATTTCAGGTGCAAATTTTGCAGCAAAACTGCACTGCCCTACGCAGTTCTATACAGAACACCCAAGAACTACTGGTACAGGAGCAACAAAAAAAAGAAGAGTTGGAGATTGCTATCTCAAAGCTCCAGTCTGATCTAAGTATGAAAATAGATGCTAGAAATTACATTTTTATTAGCTGTTTGAAATTTTGTGCAAAAACTCTTAAGACCCCAAATTCTTGAAGTGACCAGTGTTATCAGTATTTCCCATGGGCCTGAATGTAAACAATTGCCGATTTTCTTTCTGTCTGTGGCCCTGAGAGAAGAGAATGTTGGTGACCCTTTTAATTTTAAACTATTGTTTATTTAGATTTTTTTCAGGTTTATTTACTTAAGTGTTTGTGGACTTGGGAGCATTTGGTTTCTAGAAATCTAGAAATCCTTGCTAACCTACTGATTCTAACCACTTATCATGTCAGACTCACCATTCTTCAAGTTACTAGTTTATTTTGGTTAACCTGTATTTATAGAAATGGATGTAAGGTACCCCAGAGCTTAGATTAATCTTCTCAGATGAGTAAACAGAGTCCTCAGAGGTGACAGAGATAGGAAATGAAGAGTTCTGGACTTGATCCCAGGTTGCTCAGAGTCATGCTGCTCTCAACCCATCAGCCCTTATCATTTTACTGTTTTAATATGTAGTCGTAAAGCAGTTTTCAGATAGTCTCAGCTATAGAGATCACAGAGTGTAGTGCTTCACGTATGAATACACTTCCTGGTTTACACAGCGCTTTCACAATAACGATCTCATGTGACACATAAAATTATTCGTACTTTCTAAAGTGACAGATGGAATAAATGGTGAAATGAGGCCTGAACCTAGACCTTTTAATTCCAAGCCAGTGTTCTTGCCTGTGTGCCTTCTATGCCCTCTGGCTGTAATAGGGGGCCAAAAGGGAAATGAAAATTATAAAAAACATACAGCAGGGCACGATCGATTCAGTGTTTTGACTTACTGCATTTAGCAGAAAGTACCTATTTTCCTTACAGTTGTTGAGTAGTGAATTATTCAGTGAAATTCTCACTGATAATGCCCAAAGATAATTTTCTGCCTTCCCATGATTGTATGGCTACAGAAATATGTTACGTTTTATGGTGCCACTACATTATCTCATTTGAGCCTTACAACAGCCTGAGGAAGATAAGAAAATATATCCTATTCTTCAGAAGAATAAAACGATCTCTATCCGAGGACCCACAGTAAAGAGGATAGCTTGGACTAAAACACAGATCTTTCTATTATATTAGTTCTCCTGGTGAAGTGATTTTTTTAAAATGTTACTTTCTCATTGGAGTAATGCTTTAGTTTTGAATTTTGTAAAGAATATATGTAAGACCATTAAAAAAAAACGAAGATTAAAACAACGGTAGTTCACACATGAGGAAAAGGAAACCTGTCTGAATACCAAGTATGTGCTTCGTGTTGCACAATAGACTCTTCACATGCCTGCACTTTTGTTACTTTACAGCATAAATAGTAGTGCTAACTAGATCAATGAAAGGAATGCCTTCAGATATTTGCTTCAATGAGTTTAAAAATGTAATTACTTATAGTCTTTATTAGCAATAAATATACATATGACACATACTAATTAAGGTGATTAAATTGTTCTCCCAAGCAAGGTAAACAGTTTCCTTTCATTCTTACTTTGATTAGTAGAATTTTCAAAGTAGATTTTATAGTTTATCTTTTTGACCCTTCACATTTAATAGAATTTAATCTATTTGAAATGAGCCTTGGACTCAGACATCTAAAAAGTATGTTTTCTGTGTGTATCCTACATAAGAGGTGAGTTTTTACGTATTTTTAAAATTTTCTATCTTTAGAATACTTAAGTCAAACAAAACTAATAGGTTCTTACAAATTTTCTACGAAGCCAAAACATTACTCAGAAAAGTTTACATCTTTTGGTTACTAATGTACAGTGCCAAACTGTTCCCCTCCTTCTCTCTTTGGTCTTATTTTCACTGAACATACTCTGTGGTTTCAAGTCCTTTTCCTCCACACAAAATCACCCTCCTGAGCTCCAGATGGAATGTCAGTGCTAACTAAACGTCTATGTATGGATGCCTTGCAGGCACCTCAGAACAAGTGATGAAAACCTCAGGTGGTGTAATCCTGACTCATTCTAACCCCCGAACATGCTCCTTGCCCTGCACCCGTTTAGATGCAGGGTCCGCCACCCGCCCTGCCACCCAAGTCTGAGCGCTAGGCATTTGCCTTGATTCATCGGTTGCCTTTGCCCCGCCGGTCATCCACCAAGTCCTGACAGTTAATCCTGCTTGTTATTTTAAGTCTGTTTTCCCTCTGCAGCCCCGTTGTCAATGCCTTAGAGCCAGCTCTCATTGTTTTACACTTTGGTTACTGCCACAGCTACTAAACTGAACTCCCTGTCTTTATTGAGCCTCTGTTAATGTGATCTCTCTAACAAAAACTTTTGATTGCGTGTCCCTCTGGCTTAAAATCTTTCAGATTCATCATCATCTACGCATGGAGTAAAATGTGACCTTATTTACCATAGCACATGACTCTGCACTCGTTTCTTGATAATTCCTTGATTTAGTTTCTATAAAAACGTGATAGGAAGACTTGCCTTCCCCTTATTTCCTCAAAATACAAAATCCCCAAAAAAAAGAAAAGAAAAGAAAAGAAATGGAGGGGAGGGGAGGGGATGAAGGGAAAAAGAAAAAAGAAAAAAAGAAAAGGAAATAAGAGTTTCTCAGGGAAAACATACCACATGATTTCAATGTAGTTGTAAGTTATTATTATCATAGTTATGTGGACTTTCTTGTTTTTAGTTTCTAGAGATAACCTCATTTCCAAGCTGGTTGAAGAAAATAAGGTGAGTTTTGAGGTGGGAGAGTACAGAGGTGGTCTTTCCTCTCTCCACTAAGTAATACTTCCTCACTCATGTTAGTTTATAGTCCTTCTGATTCTCCTAAAATCTTTATTTTAAAAAGTTTGTGTGAGTTGTATATTCAGAACTATTGTCAACCAGGTATTAGGAAATAAATTATTTGATGCAGTTGTTATTGTTTGAAAAGGTGAATTGGCAAAAGTAATGAGACTTACTTGCTTTTTATGCCTATTGCAAACTAGTTGTTACAAACTTTTAAAAATAAAATGTTAGAAATAGTAACTACTTTTTGGCAGTAATGGTTGCTCAACAATATGAATGTACTTAATGCCACTGAATTTAAATGTAAACTTAAACATTTTTAAGTGAACTGTATACTTAAACATGGTTAAAATGGTAAATTATGTTAGTTAAAGTTACCATAATTTAAAAAGGGAAAAAATGAAATATTACTACTTCTATAACTTAATACATTTCTAGATCAATCTCAGAGTGTAGATCCTGTTTGCACTAATTTTTCTGGATTCTTATCTGATCCTGTATTATGTGATGGCATATGATTTCAGTTTCTTTGGGTTTATTGAGGCTATTTTTGTGGCCATAGATGTGGTCTGTTCTGGAGAATGTTCTGTGTGCACTTGAAAAAAAAAAGTGTATTCTACAGTTTTTAGATGAACTGTTCTGTACGTGACTGTAAAGTTGATCTCATCTAATGTGATATTTAAGGCCCTTATTTCCTTATTAATTTTTTATCTAGCTGATCTATCCCTTGATGTGAGTGGGGCACCAAAATACCCTACTATTATTTTATTACTGTGGATTTCTCTCTTTACATCCACTAATAATTGTTTTATATATTTAGGTGTTACTATGTTGGGTGTATAAATATTTGTAATTTTTATAACCTCTTCTTGGATTGACCCCTTTGTAATTATGTGATGTCCTTCTTTGACTTGTTTTACATTTTTTGTTTTAAAGTCTGTTTTATCTGAGGTAATTATTGTTATTTTAGCTTTCTTTTCATTTCTGTTTTCATGTAATATCTTTTTCTGTCTCTTCACTTTCAGTCTATATGTCTTTCCATTTGAAGTCTCTTGTAAGCAGCAGATAGGTGGGTCATGTTTAATCTATTCAGCCACCCTTTGTTTTTTTTGTTGGAGCATTTAATACCATTACATTTGCAGTAATTATCAATAAGTACGTATTTATTGCCATTTTGTTCATTGTTTTTAGGTTGTTTTTATAGTTGTCCTTTGTTCCTTTTTTCTTCTTGATCTCTTCTTCTCTTGATCTCTTCTGTGTGATTTGCTGCTTTTTTTAGTGTTTTATTTACATTCCTTCCTCTTTGTTCTTTGTGTATCTTTTGTCGATTTTTGGTTTGTGGTTACCATGAAATTTATGTATATCATTTGTTATCTGTAGCCATCTATATTAATCTCTTAGGTATTTTAAGTTCAAATATAGTCTATAAGGACTACACTTTTACTCTCCCTTTCATGATTTATGTTATTGATGACATATTTCAGGTCTTTTTGTGTTGTGTCTCTCCTGTCTACTTATTGTAGTTTGAGTTGAGTTTGATAGTTTTTCTTTTAACCTTCATAGTAGTTTTTTAAATGTCTGATTTGCTCTACTTACTGATATTAGCTTTCCCGGTGAGGTTTTTCCTTTCTCATATATTCTTATTTCTGGTTATGGCCCTTGCTTTTCTATTTATAGAAGCCCCTTTAACATTTCTTGTGAAGCTAGCTTAATGGTGATGAAGTCCTTTAGTTTTTCTTGTCTGGGACAGAACAGATACTTTAATAGAGATGCATGCAATAGCTCTTACATGTTAAAAAGAGAAAAAAATTTTTCCCTGTAGAATGTACAGATGTCTTTCAACAAGGAACATGAAAAAAATGCATATTTGAGGTCTGAAATAATATCCCTTCATGAAGCATCAGAAAAAGCACAGGTAAGTCTTCTCAGTTCTCTAGTTATTTAGATATTATTTAATTTTGTTCAATTAAGGAACCAAGAACCAAGATTAACCCTGATTATATAAATTCATACCATTACCATCATCCAAATTTTAGTTTTCATAAGATCTACTTCATCTATGAAATATCACAAAATTGAATACATTTCTCATTTCACTGTCCAAATTCCTATGTACATGAGATATACTGCCAAATCATGCAACAATTTATACTTTGTTTGCTTTCTAATTTTCTCCTCAAATGGTATATACCTTTCTTTCCTCTTATTAACTTATAAGCAGTTTAATGTCGAGGGCTGTGTCTTATACTTTCTTTGTGTCTTCTATAGCAAATAGCATAGTAGGTACCTAATAAATGCTTACTGGGTTTTGGCATTGTGTGTAACCATTTTCTATGGGATAGTAGTTTCCAAATTTAACTGATGATTTATGTATATGCATGTGTATAGAGAAGAGTAATCAAATATGCAGGCAAACAAGTTATGTCTTGTTGGGCCCTATGAGATAATCACTTAAAAGAACTTCTCGTTAGGACAATTTGGTTACTTTAACGTTGGGATCATAGTGTTTGCTCTGCTCTCTTTATGACAAATACAAGAATAAATTTGGTCATTTATAAAATATAGAATAATCACAATAACTACCGCTATTGCTATACTAATAGTAACATTTACTTAACCCATTTTACATTCCAGGAACAATTCTAAGGACTTTATGTTACTAACAAATTGTAATCCTCACAATAGCACTATTATAGAAACTATTATTATTCTCATTTTAAAGATAAGATAGTTGATATACAGAGAGGTTTAATAATAGCTAATAAATGACAGTTGAAATTTGAGCTCAGGCAATCTGGCTCCAAAGAAAATTAGCCTTTCTTTCTTTTTCTTTTCTTTTCTTTTTTCTTTTCTTCTCTTTTCTTTCCTTCCTTCCTTCCTTCCTCCCTTCCTTCCTCCCTTCCTTCCTCCCTTCCTTCCTTCCTTCCTTTCTTCCCTCCCTCCCTCCCTTAATCCTCACTCAAGGATGTGTTCATCAATTTTAGAGAGAGGGGAAGGTGGGGGAGAGAAACATTGATATAAGAGAGAAACATCAATTGGCTACCCTCCAGTATGTGCCCTGACCAAGAATCGAACCTGCACTCTTTTGTGGTGTATGGGACGACGCTCCAACCAACTGACCCACACGGCCAACTTAGCTCTTTCTTTTCAAGGAGCAAGAGTTATCCTCTGTCTCACCCCCAAGTACTCCTTGATGAATAGTTTGTACATCTGATTATAACTTCAAACTGCCCCTGAATGTGCTTTTAACTACTATACATACCACTTATGATACTTTCCAGATAGCTGTTCATTTATCTTTCCTTTCCTGTTACCATTCTTTAGTGTTTTTTCCTATTGATTTTTCAGTTATGTGCCCCCATCCATGAAGAATCATTAAAACATAATTCTTTGCCAAATATACTTTGCATAAATAACTGACGATTAAGATAAATATTTTCCATAGGAATACAAATTTCAAAATATCAAAAGGATAAGAGACGTGTAAACCAACCTACGTATATGGTAGATCCATTGCACAGAAAATTTTTGTTTTATTTTGGAAGATTAATCTTGTGAAATGATACAATTATCTGTAGTTTGCTTTTTATGAATATATAATTGGTGATGAAGGAGCTTAAATATTAAGTGTTATTAGCTAAGTAATTCTGAATGCTCATCCAGTTTTTGGAATGGATTTCTGTAACATTGACCAGACTTCTAGATGTAAATTCCATTCTTTAGATGTCTTGCTCTGTTTGACCTGTATTCCAAATTGTAAAGAACAGAAGATAGGTAAACTGTCAGATGCTTTGGTTGCCCCACCAAATGAAAAGATTTCTCTTTTAATTTAGAATTATTTAGGTTGTTGATTCCAAATATTTGAAAGTATTTTATAATCTAATGTAATATCAATGGGGAATAGGTTAAATAACTTCAGTTTACATATTAAATGAAATACCATCCAATCATCAAAAACAATGGTATATACATAAAAATAATTATTTGTCAGAGAGATCTATCACTTGCTATATATGTTATCTGAGGGTTTGAATGGCCAACTGACTAGAAAGTGGTCAGTGCTGAACAGCATGTTTCAGACCATTAGTATGGAAAATGCCAAAATTATTGCTGACCATTAAGCCATTCTGCAGGTGTTCATTTAACACCACTCTATTCCTGATAGAGGCAGGAGGTAATAACCTCCTTGCTCAGAGTTCAGGAAATGTGCAGAGCCACCTGGATAAATAAAATATTTGAACAGTGAAGTCCAAGACATTTATTGACTTTTTTTATTACTGGTTTTCAGTTGTCACCAGAGGGGGCATTTGGCCTTAGACTATCTTAATGATTTCTTTTCAAATATCATTACCTCATGAAAATTAATTGCCTGCCCCATTATTTATAGAATCATGGAGAACACTTGTGACTGACCCTAAAGTACTTACCTTTCCCCAAACAACTGTGCTTTCCCATTTGGCTTATGCCATTCCCTCTGCTGAGAATGGACTTTACATCATCTTCAACTCTTTGAATTCTATTCATTCGTTAAGACTCTCTTTCGTCAGGAAGCTTGATCACTCCAACCAGAAGGGATCAGCCTTCTCTTTCAACTTACGCTCCTGGGACACTAAACAGACTATAATAATAATAATAATAGCTCTAATCTTTTTGGAGTATACTAACTGCAGTTAGTATACTAACTGGAGTATACCCAGCATTGTGCTAAGGATCTCACATACATGGCCCCCTTTAACTCTAGCAGTCACGATAACACTACTGGATGCAGCCCATGCCAGTGTCACAAGTAGGAATGTTTATTAACCTCATTTTAACAGATGAGGAAAATGAGATTTAGTAAAGTTAACTTGCCAGAAGTCATCTAGCTAGTAAGGATTAGAGCTGGATTTAAACCTAGGTCTGACTCCAAAGCCAATGTTTTCGATTATATGTTACACTGCCTCTCTTTTCTGCATTCCATTGTAGTAATTTATGTGCGTAGCTCATTTCCTATATAACATTGTGAATTTCATAGAAGAAAGGACATTGTTTTATATACCTTTGTTATTTCCCACAGTGCTAAGCATATTCTGCACTTAATGAGTACTTAATAAATATTTTTTTATTAATTCAGCACACACTTAGTGTTTGTACAGGTATGGTGCTAGATCTGGATAGGATTATAGTGGTGAACAAGACAAAATCCCTACTTTCATGGAACTTACAATTTAGTAAACTGAATAATGTCACATATGCACATAACACCATCACAAACATTTTAAAACCGGAATATTACACAAGTGGGATTCCATTTTACCAAGTGTGAAGGTGTGAAGGTTCGCTTTGCAGTCAAATAAGTGTTTTAAAATGTGTTTACAAAAGTAATTGTTAATATGCACTGTATTTTAAAAGCTTTATGAGTTATATGTAGATAGGGTATGTATAAAAATGTTTTGATAATTCCGAATTGGTGAGCCAGAGAAGATAAACTGTGCCAAAACAATGATAGTAACAGTATCTGAGTTCAGCTTCAGATAGTCTCAAAAGAATTTACACCAAGTTATTAAACATGATTTTCCCTGGAGAGTGGGATTATTTAGAAGAGGTGGGGGTTGGGGGTGACAGAGACAGAGGGTTCTTTTCACTTTATGTTTATATAAATTGATATTATTTTACTTTAAAAAATAAAGTGGATATTATATTGAAATTTTAAAGTATAAAAATTATTCTTAGTATGAATTTTATATCTAAAAATATGCCCATTATAGGAGTTTTATGAAGTTTACAGCAAGTTGGGTAAATAATGAACCTTGATTTTTGGCTAGTAGAGCTACAAAATGATAGAATTGTGGTCAAGTCATGATGGGGACAAAGAAGGGCATTAAAATTTTTTAAAAAGAGATTTTTATATATACTTACATATAATAGAACTTACCTTTTTAAGCTAATTCAGCATCTTTGATTGGCTATGAATGAAACCCAATCAAATGACTTTCTGGCATCTCAGTATTTAATATTACTTCTAACACTCAGGTAGAGCAGGAAAAGATGACACACACATTTCAAGAACAAAACTTACTGCTGGATGCAGCCCATGCCAGTATCACAAGTCAGCTACAGAACATTCAGAATGAGAAAACTCAACTCCAGACACATCTGTAAGTAAATTGTGTGTAACTTATGCACCTTTTGTTCTTGTGTTTGTATTTCTTATCTTTAATGAAAACACTTAATTCTGCATTTGCTGGGCCAGCCACAAAAAGACTCTGTCCTCAAGGCGCTAGTTTTGTTAGAACATTGTGATAACTGCTCTCAGGCATGAGATATGTTCTATAAGAACATTTTGTCTTTTTTGTTAAGAACTCTCATTTAGCTTTCATATCACCTCAATCTCTTCCTGTAGGGACCACTTAATCCTTGAGCATAACCAATGTATCCAGAAAGCACAGGATGCTGAGAAGAGGACAGCAGTACAAAAAGAGCTGCTGGAATCAACTATTGCAAGATTGAGAGGTGAATTGGAAGCATCATTGCAAGAGAAGACATCTCTGCTAGAAGAGAAAGAAGGACTTCAGAGAGAGGTAGGTAGAGGCAGATTTATGTTAGCTACTGATTGTGGCAGTCATCTTGTTTTAAAATTGTATTTTAAGTGCAAAGGACAAGAAATGCAACCCAGATGCAATTTGTCAGAATTGTCCATTAAAGAAATCTTTAGGTGGCTAATTTATGTCTTTTAGCACATAAAGTAGCTTGTGCCAAATAGTATTTACCCTTATACAGCATTAGTGAATATTAACTAATAGTTCACACACATCCTCATTTTAGTTTAGGGGTCAACTTTTATTAATTTCCCCAAAAGGAGGGAAATAATATAGGTTAAGAGGGAACAGCCCTGTCTTCCTCGTTAGGAAGAAACTAGCAGAGCCTGACATGCAGACGTGTCTTTTTAATTTCAGGGCTGTTTGTGAAGCCTGCTCTGCTTCAGAGGCTCCCTGAGTGGCCCCTTTTCTGAGAGGATGTGCTCTCTCTGCAGTGTAGGTATTAATTGACGTGCAGGGTCTGTCTGCTATAGTAGATAGCCTGTCAGCTGCTTTAACATTGACCCATTTCTTTTTTTCTCCCTCTCTTGGGCAGGTTAATAAAACAGAGAAGGAAAGAGCACAAGAAAAATGCAATTTCGAAAAGGAATTAGCTAAAAACAAGGTATTCTACATTTTATTTCATTATATTTTATTTTCTTCTGTATCAGCCAGTCTTAATGACAAGATGGGTTATTTTGCTGAACACCAAGGTGTGGGGGGACAGAGAAGCCATGAAGCCGGGTGCAACTCCGAGCACTGCAGTCACTGCAGCATAAGCCTACTTATGGGAACTGTTCGCTTATGGAGCATCTGGTGTTTGCCAGTGAGTCATCGCTGCCTCTGGCCCTTCTGTTCACTGAGTAGTTAGCCAGGAATCCCCTGAGAGTGAGCTAATGGGCATGTGGGAGGTGGAGGGAGGTTGCTGACAATGCTGGTTTGTTTTTGTTTTGCTGTTTTTAAACTAACACGGGCTTCCTCAGTTCCTATTAGCCCCTGCCGCTTTATCTGCAAGTACCCTTTTCCGGGTTCTAAAAAGATAAGAATAGCCAGAGAAACAAATGCAATTCTTACCAAAGCAAAACAAAAAACAATCTTTAAAACATTGCTGCTCTCATTTCAAAATCTGAAGGGAATTAAGATTATATATCACTGTTATCTAGAGAATGCACCTAGAGCATCAAGGAAAGTTAGCCTACCTAAGCAGTAAGTTCAGTAAGTCCAGCAACAGACGTCAGTATAGACATCAAGCCTGACCAGTCCTGGCTTCTGGCTGAACTAAACAACATTTGTGTTACTATATATATGTGAAATTTCAATTTAAGAATTGGGCACAGGAAATAAGCTAAATTCTTAGCCCAAGCTCAAATACCATTCACCAAGCTGGCAGGTGGCCCCTTGGTTTATTCACTAATATTGAGTAAATTGTAAATAGCCCATCATAAAAATCATTGAATGAAACTAACTTCTTGTGGGAAGGACTTTGCTGGTGTCAATTTGACCTCAAATGTGCTTTTTGAAAATTGGAAAATTAGTGGCCACTATTAAATTCATTAATTCTTTTTCTTAAAAATGTTAGTGAATGTTACATGGCTGAGGCAAATGCTATGTGTCTTTGATTTAAAAGTAGTACTATTCTACTTGTCTGATTTCAATGGTCTTAATGTAGGCCAAGTGTAAGACGATGGGACTGAAAGATACTTGCTTATTAGAGGAGTTGTATTAGGCCAGTAGGAATGCTTATAGAGTCTTATTTCTTGGTCTAAGTTGGTATTTTTAATATGTGTGTTCTTTGTAAAGCTATGCTTTTTTGAAGTCGGGCTTGTTGAGTTAAAATTTATATACAGTGAAATTTACCCTTTTTTGTGTTCATCTCTGAGTTTTGACAAACGCAAGCAAGCATGTTACTTCCACTACAATAAAAACATAGAGCATTTCTGTCATCCCAGAAGGTTCCCTTGTGCCTTTTTGTGATCAACGTCTTTCTCCACCTGGCAACATCCCCTGGAAGCCACTCATCTGTTTTTCTGTCCCTGTAGTTATCTTTTCCAGAATATCATATAAATGGAATCATGAGATGCAGTATGGTACATTTTAAGCCTGGCTTCTTTTATTTAGTATAAAGCATTTGACTTTCATCCATGTTATATTACAGTTTGTGTTCTAGTATATGGATGTACCACAGTTTCTTTACCCATTTGCCAAGTGAAGGGCATTTGGGTTGTTTCTTGTATAAATATTCACAAATGAACATATTTTTATTTCTCTTGGGTAAACATTAGGAATTGGATTTCTGGTAAATATATATTTGACATAGTAACAAACTACTCAGCTGTTTTCTTAAGGATGTATATCGTCTTGCATTCGTACCAGTAATATAGGAATTGCAGTTTCTCTACCTTCACAGCTTTGTTTTAGCCATTATAACTGGTGCGTAGTGGTAGGTCATTGTGGCTGTAATTTGCATTTCTTCAGTGACTAATAATAGTGAGCACCTTTTCTAATTCCAACATATATACCACAATTTGTTTTTCTGTTCATCTGTTAATGGACATCTGTATTGTTTCTACCTTTTGGCTGTGGTGATTAGTGCTGCTATAAATGTGTGTACGTGTATTTGTTTGAGTACCTGTTTTTAGTTCTTTTATATTCCTAGGAGTGGAATTACTGGGTCATATGAAAAGTGAATGTATGGTTCAACCTTCTAAAGAACTACCAGACTGTGTTCCATAGTGCTAAACCATTTTATATTCCCACCAGCAATGTACTAGGATTCCAATTTCTCCACATCCTTATCAGCACCTGTTTATTTTTATTTTTTAGAGGGAGATGAAGGGAAAGAGAGAGAGAGAGGGAGAGAAACATCAACGTAATACAGGAACAACAATCAGTTGCCTCTTGTAGACACCCTGACTGGGGACCAAACCCGCAACCCATGCATGTGCCCTGACCAGGAATCAAACCTGTGATCTTTCAGTATACAGGACGACTCTCCAGCCAACTGAGCCACATTGGCCAGGGCTATTATTTTTTGTTTTTTGATTATAGCTATCCTAGTGGGTGCAAAAGTGATATCTCATTGTGATTTTGATTTCTATTTCCCTAATGTTAATAATGCTTATCATTTTTAATGTGCTTATTGACCATTTGTATATCTTCTTTGTGTAAACATCTATTTAGATCCTTTTTCTGTTTTTAAACTAGATTTTTTATCTTTTAATTGTTAAGTTGTAAGAGTTATTTATATGGGGAGGGAACCACCTCACAAAAAATGAATTATCTTCTGAAGGGAAGGCCCCTTGTAGTACAGGCTTCCCCCGCTAAGGAGCATTCTAGGAACCCATCTGCATCAGTGTCCCAGCTGGCATTGTTGTGAGCGACTGTGTTCGGCATCAGAGAACTTTTTTTGAAGACTCTTTCAGTGGTGTTTAGCCATTTCATGATGGGTGGCCTGTGAGTGCACCTGCCCATGCCATGCTGAGTGTTCAGCAGCTTCTGACCAAAAACATCATGAACCCCATATCCTACCCTCCCTATTCATCCAATCTTGCCCTGACTTTGTTGTTTTCCTGGATGAAATAAGTTCTCGAAGGGAAACATTTTGCCGATGTGGAAGAGGTGAAACAACAACAACAAAAATGGCAGAAGCACTAAAGGGCATCAAGATCGACAAGTTCAAACTGCTTGAGTGGTGAAAATAAAAATCTCTTTTCCATCAGATGGAAAAGAGTGTTGCATCAGATGGAGGGTACCTTGAAGGTGACTGAAGTTTAAAAGTGTAAGAATAAATACACGCTTTCTATAAATAAATTCAGGGGGTTTTTTTTGGTTCTCCCTCATATATTCTGGGTAGTAGACCCTTATCAGATGTGATTTGCAGATATTTTCTCTCATTCTATAGATTGTCTTATTAAAGTTTTAGATTTTTATGAAGCTTAATTTATTTTTTCCCTTTGGTTGCTGGTACTTTATCCATTTTTTATTTATTTTATTGTATCTTTTCCCATTTAGTCTTCTTATACCCCCCTGCCCCGCCCTACCAGCAGTAACCACACTGTTGTCCGTGTCCATGAGTCCTTTTTCCTTTTTGCTCAGTCCCTCGCTCCCTACCCTAACCCTACCTTTGCCATCATACCACTTTCTGTCTATGAGTCTGTCTCAATTTTGCCTGTTAGTTCAGTTTGTTCATTAGATTCCACATGTGAGTGAAACCGTATGGTGTTTGTCTTTCTCTGACTGGCTTATTTCACTGAGCATAATGTTCTCCAGGTCCATCCATGCTGTCTCAAACGGTAAAACTTTCTTGTTTTTTACAGCCAAGTAGTATTCCATTACGTAAGAATGTGGTCTAGTTTCATTTTTCTGCACGTATCTGTCTGATTTTCCCAACACCATTTATTGAATAAACTATCTTTAGCCCCTTGTATGTGCTTGCTTCCTCTGTTGAATATTAATTGATGATGAGGTATGGGTTTATTTATGGGCTCTCTATTCTGTTCCATTGATCTATGTGTTTGTTTTTATACTAGTACCATGCTGTTTTGATAATTATGGCCTTGTGGTATAGTTTGATATTAGGTAGCATGAGTCTTCCAACTTGTTCTTCTTTATCAGGATCACTGTTGCTATAGAAGGCCTTTTGTGGTTCCATATAAATTTTTCAGATATTTGTTCTAGTTCTGTGAAATATGTCATTGTAGTCTTGATAGGAATTACATTAAATCTATAGATTATTTTGGGTGGCATGGACATTTTCTTTTTATTTCATCTTTATTGGTTTTGTTTCCATTATCATTTAGTCCCCTTACACCTACCTCCTCCCAGCAATCACCACACTGTTGTCCATGTCCATAAGTCCATTTTCCTTTTTGGCATGGACATTTTAATGATGTTAATTTTTCCTGTCCATGAACACAGTATGTGCTTCCACTTATTTGTGTCTTCCTCAAATTCTTTCTTCATTGTCTTTTAATTTTCTGAGTACAGGTGTTTTATATCCTTGGTTAGATTTATTCCTAGGTATTTTATTCTTTTTGAAGCAATTGTCAATGGGATTTTTAAAAATTTCTCTTTCTGATAGTTTATTATTGGCATATAAAAATGCAACTAATTTCTAGATATTAATTTTGTATCCTGCCACTTTTCTGAATTCATTTATCAGTTCTAGTAGTTTCTTGGTGGAATCTTTGGGGTTCTCTATGTACAGTATCATGTCATCTGCAAATAAAGACAGTTTTATTTTTTCCTTTCCAATTTGGATACCTTTTATTTCTTCTTCTTGTCTACTTGCTATGGCTAGGACTTCCAGAACTATGTTGGATAAGAAAGGTGAAAGTGGACATCCCTGTCTTGTTCCCAGTCATAAGGAGAACACTTGTGGTTTCTGCCCATTGAGTATGATGCTGGCATTTGGCTTATCATATATGGCCTTTATTATGTTTAGCTATGTTCCCTCTATTCCCACTTTGTTGAGAGTTTTTATCATAAATGGGTGCTGGATTTTAATCAAATGTTTTTTCTGCATCTATTGATGTGATCATGTGGTTTTTATCCTTCATTTTGTTTATGTGGTAGATCATATTTATTGATTTGCAAATGTTGTACTAACCTTGCATCTGGAATAAATCCCATTTGATCTTGGTGTACAATCTTTTTGATGTATTGGTATATTCCATTTGCTAATATTTCATTGAGGATTTTAGCATCTATGTTTATCAGGGATATTGGCCTGTAATTTTCTTTCTTTGTAGTGTCTTTATCTGGTTTTGGAATTAGGATAACGCTGGACTCATAAAATGAGTTTGTGAGTCTCCCCTCTTCTTGTATTTTTTGAAATAGTTTGAGAAGGAGAGGTGTTAGTTCTTGGAATGTTTGGTAAAATTCACCTGTGAAGCCAACTGGTCCAGGGCTTTGTTTGTTAGGACTTTTTTGATTACTGCTTCAATTTCTCTAGGTACAATCTGTCCATTCAGATTCTCTGATTCTTCTGATTTAGTTTTGGAAGATTGTATGTTTTTAGGAATATATCCATTTCATCCAGGTTCTCCAGTTTGTTGGCATATATCTGTTCATAATGTTTCCTTACAATCCTTTGTATTTCTTTGGTGTCAGTTGTTATTTCTCCACTTTTGCTTCTGATTTTATATATTTGGGTTCTCTCTCTTTTTTTCTTGATGAGTCTGATTAAAGGTTTGTCATTCTTGTGTATCTTTTCAGAGAACCAATTCTTAGATCTTTTGCATCTTTTTTTTTTTTTTAGACTCTAGTTTGGTTATTTCTGCTCTGATCTTTAGTATCTCCTTCCTTCTGCTCACTTTGGGCTTTGTTTGTTGTTCTTGTTCAAGTTACTTTATGTGTAAAATTAGATAGTTTGTTTGAGCTTTTTCTTATTTCTTGAGATAGGCCTGTAATGCTATGAATTTCCCCTTAGGATTGCTATCCCTGTGTCCCACAGATTTTTGGTTATATTGTTCTCATTTTCATTTTTTTCAAGGTATTTTTTTATTTCTTCCTTGACCTAGTTGTTGACCCACTCATTGTTTAGTTACATGTTATTTAGCTTCCATGTCTTCATGTGTTTTCAGAGTTCTTCTTGTGATTGATTTCTAGTCTGATAGCATTGTGGTCAGAAAAGATGCTCGCTATGATTTCAGTCTCCTTAAATTTATTGAGACTTGTTTTGTGTCCTAATGTGGTCTATCCTAGAAAAAGTTTCATGTGCACTTGAAAAGTAGATATATTCTGCTGCTTTAGGGTGAAATGCTTGAAGTTGTTTAAGGTCACTATCTCCTTGTTGATCTTTTGTCTGGAAGATCTATCCACTGAAGTCAATGGGGTCCTAAAATCCCTGACTAGGACTGCATTTCTGTCACTCTCTCCCTTTATGGCCATCAAGATTTGCTTTATATATTTAGGTGCCCCTATATTGGATGCATACATATTTACTAGGGTTATATACTCTTCTTGGATTGTTCCCTTCTTTATTATGTAGTGACCTTCTTTGTCTCTTACTATAGTCTTGGTTTTAAAGTCAATTTTTGTCAGATATAAGTATTGCTTCCCCAGCTTTTATTCCCTTCCCATTTGCATGAAATATATTTTTCCATCCCTTTACTTTTAGTCTTTGTGTATCTTTTGATCTGAGGTGGGTCTCTTAGAGACAGCATATATATGGGTCTTGTTTTCCTACCCATTCAGCTACTGTATGTCTTTTGGTTGGAGTATTTAAGCCATTTACATTTAAGGTACTTCTTGATAGACACATATTTAATGCCATATTATTGTTAGACTGTTTTCCTCTTTTTTCTTTTCCTTTCTCCTTCTTCTCCTTCTCCTTCTTAAAGCAAGCCCTCTAACATTTGTTGCAATACTGGTTTGGTGTTAACAAACTCCTTTAGCTTTTTCTTGTCTGGGAACCTCTTTATTTCTCCTTCAATTTTAAATGATAGCCTTCCTGGGTAAATTTGCCTTGGTTGTATGTTCTTGCTTTTTATCATGAATATTTCATGCCAGTCCCTTTTGGCCTGAAATGTTTCTGTTGAGAAATCACATGAGAGTCTAATTGGAGCTCCCTTGTAGGTAACTACTTGCTTTTCTCTACGGCTTTTAGAATTTTCTCCTTGTCTTTAAGCTTTGCCATTTTAATTATGTTGTGTCTTGGTATAGGCCTCTTTGGGTCTATCTTGTTTGGGACTCTCTGTACATCCTGGTCTTGTGTGCCTTTTTTCTTCACCAAATTAGGGAAGTTTTCAGTCATTATTTTATCAAATAGGTTCTCGATCCTTTGCTCATTCTCTTCTCCTTCTAGTATTCCCATGATGCAGATGTTGTTATGCTTCTTGTTGTCCCAAAGGTTTATTAAACTCTCCTCATTTAAAAAAAATTTTTTTTTCCTTTTGCTGCTTTGCTTGGGTGTTTTTTTTCTACCTTGTCTTCCAAATTGCTAATTTGATCCTCTGCTACATCTAACCTATTGTTTATTCCTTCCAGTGTATTATTTCACATATTGCATTCTTTATTTCTGACTGGGCTTTTTTGTGGTTCCTATGCCTTTTCTCATGCCACTGAGTATCCTTAAAATCATTACTCTAAACTCTATTATGATAAATTGCTTGCTTCCATTTCATTTTGTTCTTCTTTTGGAGAATTTTCTTTTTCATTTGGGATCTGTTTCTTTGTCTTCCCATTTTTGCTGCTGCTTTATATTTGTTTCTATGTATTAAGTAGAACTAAAAAGATTCCGGTTCTGACCTGTGTTGAATGCTGCCTGTGATGGGCCCGGGGCAACCTGTTTCGATCGATCAGTGATGCACAGCTTGTGGCTTCCTTGGCAAGGCTCTTTGTGTGCAGAAAGAACCAGGCTGCACACCAAGACTGGCATTTACCGGCACTGGGCCTGGGGAAGTTTCAGCTAAAGACTCAGAGCTCCCAGAAATCTCCCTTCGCTTTTAGGCTGAATGACTGGTAGAGCATCCAGCAGCCTGGATTGAGCACCACAGATAATTCCTGCCCATGGGGCTTGCTTCCCTTCAAGCTGCTGTGGCTTAGAGAAGTGTGCTCAGCCTGAGTAAATGGCCTTTGCAGTACGGGGAATGATTCAGCACAGGGATCCCAGTGGTTGATCCTTCAGCTCTTTCCCCAGAGCCACCAACCCCAGACTCTCCTCACATTTCTGTAGCCCACTCTGCCCTCCCTCTGCCAGTGTCCAGGGTAAGTGGCGGCAAATAAAATTTGCGTGTGACCCTTTAAGAGGCTCTGCATCTCTAACTGTCTCTCTCTAGTGGACAGAAACCCCACTGCTTTCACAGCTTGATGTTATCTGGGTTCCTAGCTTGGGGTTTAGAACCCACCCTTCTCAGGGGGTCCCCCTGGCTGCTAAAATATCCCTCCAGAACTTCAGCTGCCACCCATGGGAGCCCGCCTATGCCTCCCTACCCCCTATCAGTCTTATTGTGGTAAAGTGGTTTCTTTCATATGTCCTTGGTTATAAGGCTTTCTCCAGCTACTGTTCCATTTATTCAGGATGATTTTTCTATAATTTAGCTGTAATTCCAGTTTCGTTCTGGGAGGAAGTTACTGTATCCTCCACTTACCCTGCCACCATCTTGGGTCTACAGTTGCTTGTACTTTAGGTTTAGGTACCACATCTGAGAAACTGTTGCCTAACCCAAGGTCATGAAGATTTACATCTGCCTTTTATTTTAAGAATTGTATAGTTTACATATTATATTTAGGTCTATTTTGACTTAATTTTATATATATTATGAGGTAGAGGTCAGTTTCATTGTTTTGCCTGTAGATATCCAGTTGTTTCAGCACTAATTTTTTTTAAGAAGCCAGTTTTCTTTTTTTTTTTTTAATATTTTATTTATTCATTTTTTAGAGAGAGGAGAAGGGAGGGAGAAAGAGAGGGAGACAAACAGAAGTGTGCAAGAGATACACAGATTAGTTGCCTCTCACATGCCCCTAACTGGGGGACCTGGACCGCAACCCAGGCATGTGCCCTGACTGGGAATCAAACCTGTGACCTTTTGGTTTGCAGGCCAGTGCTCAATCCACTGAACCACTCCAGCCAGGACTCAATACTAAATTTTAAACAGAGCATTCTTTCCATTGGAAAAAATCAATTAATCAATTAATTGTAAAACATCAACTAATCATAGATGTATGGGGTAATTTCTAGACTCAATCTATTACATTGATCTATATGTATCTGTCCTTATGCCAGTATCACACAGTTTTGATTACCATAGCTTTGTGAGTTCTCCAATTTTTTTTTCAAGATTATTTTGGCTATTCTGGATCCTTGCATTTCTATGTGGATTTTAAAATTAACTTTTCCATTTCTGACCCCGCCCCCACAAAAGAAAGGCAGCTGGAATTTTGATAGGATTTGTATTGAATCTGTAGGTCAGTTTGGGGAGTATTGTAATCTCTGTGCAATATTTGATATATTTACTCTATATAATATTTTGTCATTGGCAGATATGGTTTTATTACTTCCTTTCCAATTTTGCTGCCTTTATTTCTTTTTCTTGTGTAATTGCCTTGGCTTCAACCTTCAGTACAGTGTTGCAGCAGTGACAGCAGACATCTCTGTCTTATCTTAGGGGGAATCTTTCAGTTTATCTCCATGAAGTATGAGGTTATCTGAGGGCTTTTTGTAATTAACTTTTATCATGGTAAGAAAATTACTTCATATTCCTAGTTAGTTGAGAATTTTTATCATGAAAATGTGTTGAATTTTGTCAAATACTTTTTCTGTGTCTATTGAAATAAAATTGTGAATTTTGTACTTTATTCTATCACTGTGGTATATTACATTAATTGATTTCAAATGTTGAATCAAGCTTTAATTCCTGGGATAAATTTCTGCTCAAGTGCATAATCCTTTTTATATGTTGTTGGATATAGCTTGCTGGTACTTTGTAGAGAATGTTTGTATCTGTATACATAAGGGATATTGTTTCGTTGTTTAATTGTGATGTCTTTGTCTGGTTTTGGCATTAAGGTAATATTGGCCTCTTAAAATGATTTTGTAAGTTTTCCCTGCCCTTCTATTTTGGGGAAGAATTTGTGAGGGACCGGTGATAATAATTCTTTAAATGTTTTATAGAATTTACCCATAAAGTCACCTGGTTTTTCTTTGTGGGAAATTTTTTGTTTAGTCTTGTTTTTAACTGTTATTATTGATTCAACCTCTGTTCTTGTTACAGGTCTATCCAGATTTTCTATTTTTTAAGAAAGTCAGTTTCAGTATTTGGGTGTTTCTATAAATTTATTTATTTCATTTGTTTTGGGTTTTTTAAAGTATATTTCATTGATTATGCTACAACAGTTGTCCCATTTTTCCCCCTCTATTCCCCTCCACCCCCACACCATCAGCTCCCTGCCCCTTAGTTCATGTCCATGGGTCGTACATATAAGTTCTTTGGCATCTCGATTTCCTGTACTGTTCTTAACCTCTCCCTGTCTATTTTGTGCCTACTAATTATGCAACTTATTCCTTGTAGCTTTTAGCCCCTCATTTCCCCAAATCCCCTCTCCACTGATAATCCTCCATGTGATCTCCATTTCTGTGATTCTGTTGCTGTTCTAGTTGTTTGCTTCGTTTTTTTTTGTTGTTGTTTTTAGGTTCAGTTGTTGATAGTTGTCAGTTTGTTGTCATTTTACTGTTCATAGTTTTGATCTTCTTTTTCTTAGGTAAGTCCCTTTAACATTTCACATAATAAGGGCTTGGTGATGATGAACTCCTTTAACTTCACTTTATCTGGGAAGCACTTTTTCTGCCCTTCCATTCTAAATGATAGCTTTGCTGGACAGAGTAATCTTGGATGTAGGTCCTTGCCTTTCATGACTTTGAACACCACTTTCCAGCCCCTTCTTGCCTATAAGTTTATTTCATTTGTTAATTTGTTAGCATACGATTGTTCATAGTAGCCCCCTATCTTTATTTCTGTAAGTTTAGTAGTAATGTCCCCTTTTTCATTCCTAATGTTCGTAACTTGTGTCTTCTCATTTCTTTTCTTGGCTAGTACAGCTAAAGGCTTGTCAATTTTGCTGATCTTTTGAAGAACCAACTTGGTTTTATTGATTTTTTTTCCAGTTTTTCTATTCTCTATTCTGTAGCTGCTCTAATTTTTATTATGTACTTCTTTCTGCTTGTTTTGTGCCTGATTTGCTCCTCTTTTTCTGATTTCTTAAAATGGAAGCTTAGGGTTTTTAGTTAATAGATTACTTTTTAATATTGTTATCCACAGCTATAAAATTCCGTCAAAGCACTGCATTAGCTGAATACTATAAATTTTGTCATGTTATGTTTTCATTTTTTCATCTTAAAGTATTCTTTAATTTTCCTCGTAATTTCCTCTTTGACCCACTGGTTATTTAAGTGTATTAATTTTCTCATATATGTGAATTTCCAAATGTTTATTCTTTTATTGCTTTCTCATTTTATTCCATTGTAGTCTTCTGACAAGAACACACTTAGTGTAATTTTGGTCCTTTCAAATTTGAGTGTTTTATGGCCTAACATATGGTAGATCCTGGAGAATACTGCATGAGCACCTAAGATAAATGCATGTTCTGCTGTTGATGGGAGGACAGTTCTATAGGTGTCTCGAAGGTGTAATTGCTGCACTGTGACATTCAAGTCATTTATCTCCTCACTGATCTTCTGTCTAGTTGTTTTGTCCATTATTGAAAGTGGGATAGTGAAATCTCCATATATTATCGTTGAACTGTTTCTCTGCAATTTTTCCAGTTTTTGCTGCATGTACTTTTGGGGCTCCCCTGTTAGAGGCATGTATATTTATAAATTTATGTCTTCTTGATAGGCTGACCCTTTTTCATGATATAATGCCCTCTTTTATCTTACAGATTTTTGTCTTAATGTCTATGTTGTCTAATATTAGTGCTACCACTCCAGCTCTTTTCAGGTTACCGTTTACATAGTATATGTTTTTCCATCCTTTTACTTTCAGTTCATCTGTGTCTTTGGTTCCAAATGTATCTCTTATAAACACAAACAGTTGGATCTTTTAAAAAATTTATCTATCTCTGCTTTAGTTATAGTGTTTAATTACTAATCAGTGGGATTTACATCTGCCATTTTACAGTTTTTTTCTTAATATATGTCTTCTGTGCTTTTTGATCCTCTGTTCTTCTACTACTGCCTTCTTTGATGGTAAGTAGATATTTCTGGTGTACTATTTTAATTCCCTTGTCCTTTCCTTTACTATATAATTTTGATTTATGGGTGACCAAATGAGTTACAAATAAAAAATGTTTTTATATATCTTTTACATGTACCTATGTTATAACTTTTACTGATACTCTTTATTTCATCATGTGGATTCCAGTTATTATCTAGTGCCCTTTTATTTCAGCCTGAAGAACTCCCTTTAGTATTGCTTAGAAGGCATACTTTCTAGCCCTACAGCCCAAACCCGACGAAGGGTGGATGCTTGTAAATTACCCCACACAATTGTGGTTAGAATTAGAGAGAATTGACTTTTCAGCAATATTGAATCTTCTAACAGGAATATAAATTATTTCTCTATTTTATTTGGTTTTTTTATTTCTCTCATGACTATTTTGTAATTTTCAGCATATCAAATATTGGACATATTTTTTTAGATTTGTATCTAAGAATTAAATGGGTTTGGATAATTAATATGTTTAAATAAATACCAAGTACCAGAAGGACTTCTATTTCTGAGAAATGTGAACTATGTAATTTGTAATAACCCTTCTACTGAAAATAAGTAGAAAAGTTGAAAAAATGTAAAAGAAAAGAAAAAAATTTTTTAAATCATCATAGAACTATCAGATTGAAATTTTCCAAATATAAAGGCAGGAGAACACATCCAAAAGATACCTTCTATTTTACAGTTATAAATGTCATTTTAAAAATAAGTGAATATTTTTGGAACTAGCACAGATATACTATTCATAGGTAATAAAGAGATTTCTTTTCTCCTTTTGTTTTTCAAAGGTAGACATAAACGCATTAAGTCACAACCTGCAGGCTCTAGAGGAAAAGAATAAGCAGCTGGCAGACCAACTGGCTTGCCTCGAACTTCAGCAGGACACATCTGACTTCCATGGGGTGGGTATAAAAAGGTCAGTCGAAAGCAGGAATTAATTACTAATGAGTTAAAAAAGAGGGAGAGAGATCAGACGTCAGGGTATGGGTTTTCTTCATTTGTTTGTGTTTTAATCATTACCCTAAGTCCTAAGTAACTCAGGCCAAATGTGGCATAAGTCCCTACAGCATTCAGACAATAAAGGATTTAAGAAAAGAAGAATTTAAGAAACCTACATCTGCCTACATAGATGATCTATAATCCTGAAAAGCACAAATATTTCTGATATTTTAAATATATCTACTCTTCTATAAATTATGAGGAGGAAACTTGTATTGTTCCATCTGACAGTTTCCTTCATTAGGTAATCAGTAGTAAGTTTGATTTCTAAAAGCTATTTAACAAGTTCAGTGCTTTACAAATAAATGGTAGAGCTCTTAAAACGTCTTCTCTAAGTGTTGAAGGAGATTTAAATACATGATTGATTTGTGAAGCAGCTAATAACTTTCCTATTTGCTTTTGAATACTTGGAAAAACATTAGTTATTCCATAGAAGTCCCTAATGTGAGTCCATCTTAGTCTGAGCTAAATTCTCTCAAACTGTGTCATGAGCTGCTCATTACTTCAACTATGAAAAATTACAAAGTATAGAACTTTTACATTTCCGTGGCATTAGTCAGACTGCCTAGGTTTCAGTTTTGACCTCAGTTATGATCCTTAACCTCCCTGAGCCTCAGCTTCTTAATTTGTCAAAATGGGGATAATAATACTATTATTAGGGGGTTGTTTGAGGACTAAGTTAATAGATGTAAAGCACTTAACAAATTGCTAACATTTATTGAATTCTTGGTATTTAAACTGACCTAGGGGAAAAAAGCCTTTAAGTTCCTATTGGAGTGAAACTAATTCCTGGTGCTATTTCAGATCAGTCCTCCCTGTCCTGAGATTAAAGAGTCACTCATGCCCCTTGCTTGTTGGCTTACTCTCAGCTAGGCTTAGTCACCCATTTCCTTTTGGTCCATCTGGAAAACCACATCTCAGTGTGCCTAATTTTTCATGCCCCCACTGCCAGTGAGCAGGCCTGTGGCCTTACCTTATTGTTGACTTTGACCCACCTTGCCAGTGATTTGGGCCAGGCTGATTCTTGCCTGCAGACCACACCTCTTGATAAGGCCTCCCAGTGATAACCCACACCTCAACTTCAGCTTGCATGTCTGTGTCCATACAGGATCTTCTCTGACCAAGCCTTCCAGGAAGCATTTCAGTTGGCTGTAGGAGTCAAAGAAATGAGGTCTAGAGTTCAGGATTTTTTTTTTTTTTTTAATCTTAGCAATATCATTACGCCTATATCCATTCAGTGCTGGCATGGCAGTGTATTTTTGTTCTTTGAGGTTTAACATTTGAAATTCTCAATGAAAGCTGTCTTGTAGTTTAACCTCTTACTGATTTTTGGAGTTAATATGATGTGTGTTGTGTATGTCTCCCTGCAACCCACACCTCAGATTTGAACTCGGGCAGGCCTGATTTCAACCCTTAGCCCCATTTACTGTGTGACCCAGGCAGATTCTTAACCTCTATGGTTACCATTGCTGAGGGGATCTTCCCTAACTGGGGTTCCCACAGCACAGAGTGCATACCCTATCAGAATAATTGCTATATCGATTAGATGTTGACCTGTTTATGCATCTTCCTTCACTTTTTTTTAATGTAAGAACAGTAGTTACTAATCTTTATACTCCCTTGCCTAGCACCTAGTACATAATAGGTGTTTAAGAAACATTGATTGAGTAGAACACAAAGCGGGTCGTGTCTGTCTTGCCAGACTGTGAGTCCATGTGTCTAAATGTGTGTAAAGTGCCCATCACAGGGCCATGCATACACTATCTCTGCATAAATATCATTCTCTTACGTTTTTCTCACACTTCCTAATTTTAAGTTTATTTTTGCCATTACAGTCTTTAATGATGGTATAATTAAGTCCATTACCTCAGGCAATCATGCAGGGAACCTCAATGAGGAAAGACTTAAATGGGGGAAAGTTGCTATTACAGACTTCAAGTTAAATGGCTATCCTTCCCACTCTTCTTTTAGGATCTAAACACTTCATATGGTACCACCAGACAGAAATAGAGTTCCCTATAAAACTAGAATGTTTATGACTTGAAGTTAAACAAAGAATTAAATTTTTAAACCAGGAGGACATTCGGTCAGTATACCACCTGGTGGGTGTCAAAGTTGGTTCCATCTGCTGGGATCTGTCATACTAGTTGTTAAATATTTTGAGTAAAATCCTTCTTACAGTGTTCTTATAAAATAGCTTTACAAAGATGCCAGTATCTACTGTATTTATGTATTTTTCTAACAGCTTCGGCTAACTTTTACAGCTTACCTGGATTTTAAAAATGATTTTGGAAATCATTTTGTGGCTTTCCTTGGCACCCTGCCTTTCAATATCTTAAGATAATTATGTTTGCTTCCTGCTTTTCCAAGGAGTAATATCTTTGTGTTTGAGTGATAATGCATATTCTAACCATTTGCATTTTTCATTGTATACTGTTTCTCAGGTGATTTCTGTTTCTGTTCTGCTCTGCATACTTAATAATCTTTATAGTATATTGCCTAGATTACTTAAGCAAAGATTAATCTCAGTTCTGCCTTCCAAAACTCAGAATCTGAGATACTCACTCATTTAAATGGTCTTCCTCTAATTTCTGGTATTCCATGGATCCTCCTAAGTACAGGGCCTTTTCAAATAATCCGCAAACAGTAATTTAAGTTACTGCCTTAACACAAATTTTCCTTTGGCAACTGGTACGAACATATTTTGTCATAAATTTAAATGTAAATAAGTGACCATATGTCAAATGTCAGATTTTGATTTTGCTTGAATATTTTTCACTTATCTTTGCATTAACATTCTCTTTGGTTACAAAAAAAGAGAAATTATATTTAAAGTGTATTTAGAATATTAATAGAATTTCTTTATGCTTTTGCCTAAAAAAAGAGAATTTTATTGAAGAAAAAGGCGCCATTATTTTAAAAATTCCTAGATATCTTTTAAAAGAGACCCAAATCATCTAAGTTATTCCATAAGAAGCCTTTACACATTCAAAGAAAGCAAACAAAGTTATTTGTGAGTGTTTAGTATTTGTTATAGCGGGAATATTTTAGGTTAAATTTAGCTTTCAGTGTTTTTATACACTATTCCTACACTTTACAGCACTTTGGGAAACATTGATTTATAGAACTTGTAACTGAATTTTAAATGAGCTTTTACAGTTATGGTTTAGCTATTTTTACAGCATTATTGGCTGTCCTTTAATTTGTTTTCTACTGAAGATTGGGTCAAAACATAATCCCACCTATAATGTTTCATTCATGCGATGATTTCACATCAGTTTCCAAAATAGAAACTATTGTAAATGGGTATGTCTTCCACAGACAGAAAAATGATGATTAATTTTATGATAATACATTATTATTGACCTCCTATTTTTTTTTATAGCAGTCTACATTCCCTTAGGTTATTTTGAAACCAGTACTTTAGTGGTCTGAATGTTTTATAAAAAATATTTTCCTTTGTTTTAGTGGTAGCTACACACAGATTTTTTTTTTTAAATCTTTAAGAAACAATGTATGAATATGTATATTATACATGAAATAAATGTTGCTTTGATAAGACAAATACTTAGATGGTTATAATAGTTAATAAATAATTGACAACTAATATTCAGTATACATTTTTATATTGAATATGTATCATTTTAGAGTAGATGGAATACAAGGACTAATGACTCTTCATGGCTTTCCATAGATTTTTTTCTTAAATCAAATCTAGACTGTCTAAAATGTCCTAATTCTTCTAGTCAAGGCAACTACCAAGGTGAAAACAAAATCCAGACTAGTGTGCCCCCTTTTAAAAAATATGCTATCATGAAAATATTTTGAACAGAGAAAACAGAGTTACATGTTAGTATATAGTAATTAGTTTGGAATATGTTTTTTCTTTTACTTGGAAATAAGTGTGTTTGATTCACAATACTTGAAATAAAGTGGTTACCAAAAAAAGAGAAATTATTTTTAAACTATATTTAAAATATTAATAGAATTTAATTAGGTACTTTAAATTTAAATAGAATTTAATATATACTTTATTTCAAGTATTGTGAATCACTACAAAGTGATGGCTAAAGAAGGGCCATCTAGATTCTGGTCGGATGGAGGCATAGGTAAAAATGGCTCACCTCCTCACACAACCACAGCAAAAATTACAATGAGACTACAAAACAAATGTCACCCAGAACCATCAGAAAATCAAGCTGTATGAAAGTCTGACAGACAAAGAATTAAAGAAGCCACATTCACCCAGACGAGTAAGAGGGGCAGGGATGTGGAACGGGAAGCCCCACACCCACATGTGGTAGATAAAAATCGGGAGGGATACCTTGGGAGTGAGGGATCCCAGCCCCACACCAGACCACACTGCCCAGGTTTCCAGCACCAGGAAGATAATTCCCCATAACTTCTGGCTGCAAAAACCAGTGGGGGTTGGGGCAGCAGATAAAACTGCAGGATTCTCAGAAATCGCCTCTTAAAGGGATTGATTTGGAACATAAGGAAGCAAAAAACAACCGATTAGAATAAGAACTAGGACTTATGCAGACTCACTCCCTCTAGGCATGAGCACCAGGGTAGCAGCTGGAAGGGCACCAGTGTCATAGAGGGAGAAACTGAAGTGTCTGGCATCAGGGGGACAGCTTCCTCCCAGACAAAACCCCAGAGGCCAGGCAGAGGCGTAGTCCCCTCTCTGAGCCCTCCCCCACACAGAGCCACAGAGTGACAACATGGGTTGCCTACCCTGGCGGTTACCTAAGGCTCCACCCCATCCAACTTTACTGGAGGACTTTCCTACAAGAGGCCACGCTACTAAGGCAGGGAGCCAAAGCAGCTCTGCCTAATATGTAGAAACAAAGAGGGAGGAAAAAACGAAATGTGGCCCAAATGAAAGAACAGAACAAAACTCCAGAAAAAGAACTAAACAAAATGGAGATAAGCAATCTATCAGATGCAGAGTTCAAAACACTAGTTAAAAGAACATCTACAGGGAAACAACAGAAGAGTGGATGAAGCTGAGAATCAAATCAATGATTTGGAACATAAGGAAGCAAAAAACAACCAATCAGAACAACAAGAAGAAAAAAGAACCCAAGAATATGAAGGTAATGTAAGCAGCCTCTGGGACAGCTTCAAGAGGTACAATTTCACATCATACGGGTGCCAGAAGAAGAAGAGAAAGAGCAAGAAATTGGAAATCTATTTGAAAAAATAATGAAAGAAGACTTCCTTAATTTGGTAAAGGAAGTAGTTGTATAAGTCGAAGAAGCACAGAGAATCCCAAACAAGATGGACACAAAGAGGAACACACTAAAACACATCATCATTAAAATGCAAAAGGTTAAAGATAAAGAGAGACTCTTAAGAACAGCTAGAGAAAAGCAGCTAGTTACCTACAGGGGAGTTCCCATAAGGCTGTCAGCTGATTTCTCAAAGGAAACGTCGCAGACTAGAAGGGACTGGCAAGTATTCAAAGTGATGAAAAGCAAGGACCTACATCCAAAATTACTCTATCCAGCAAACCTATCATTTAGAATCAAAGGGCAGACAAAGTGCTTCCCAGACAAGGTAAAGCCAAAAGAGTTCATCATCACCAAACCATTATTATATGAAGTGTTAAAGGGACCTATTTAAGAAAAAGAAGATCAAAACTATGAACATTAAAATGGTAATAAATTCACAACTATCAACAATTGAATCTAAAAAACAAACTAAGCAAACAAGCAGAACAGAAAGAAAACCATTGATATGGAATCATTTGGAGGGTTATCAGTTGGAAGGGGGAGAAGGGAGAGAATGGGAAAAAGGTGCAAGGATTAAGAAGTACAAATTGGTAGGTACAAAATAGACAAAGGGAAGTTTAGAACAGTATAGGAAATGGAGAAGCCAAAAAACTTAATATGCATGACTCATGGGCATGAACTAAGGGGGTGGATTGCTGGAGTAAATAGGGGATACCAGGGGGCGGGGAGCAAAGGGGGAAAAACTGTGACAACTCTAATAGCATAATCGATAAAATATATTTTTTAAAAGAATGACTATAATTGTTAGAGATAGTGAAGAATATATTTTATATAAATTAGTATCCCTGCACAAGTGGTTTCATCTTTATCAACGTGCCCAAAGTTGAACATAAAACAGAAGTCTAACTACTTTGCTTTTAAATGCTTAAAAGGCTCCCTGTTCTATTTTACACAGATTAAGCAAACATAAGCCAAAAATAGTGAACTATGTCAATATTTACCAAGATTTTAAACTCCAGATTCACTGCAGATGATTAGATAGTGCAGCTAATTGGCCTGAGTGACTAAGACTTTGTGTTCTCAGTCACATTTGATTCTGTATTATCCCCACAGTTGATTTGTGAAGATACTTTTGACATATGGCAAAGAACTGTATTTCTTGTAATTAAAATATAACACTGAAATGGATTACAGTGGGTGAAATTTTCCATATTCAAACACTAATACTGTTCCTAAAGTACCAACACCACCCAAAATTTAATCAAAAGAAACTCTATTTTATACTTACTTTTTCTTACAAAAACATGGAAAAAATATTATGAAAGTCTGTTTTAATGATGAAAATATGTAATTTCATAAAATATAGAACCTTCAGTAATGTTTGTTCCAGATAACACTGTGTTCAGTGTTTGATCAAAACAGTGTTTTGAGTTTCCAATAAATGTTCCTCTTGGGCTTTCAAGAGATTTTTTTAAACTGCCTTTTACTGTTGATAAATGAAACATCTCCTGCTGTCCAGGTGGTTGTGATCATTTACAGCTCCCGTTTTCATCAAGAATGATGTAATCCTCAAATCGTGTCTCTGTAACCACTGAGACAGCCACCCCACATCTGGGTTGTATCACAACTACAAAGGAATAACTAGTGTAACAAAAACAATTAATAAACAAAAGCAAGCTTGGGACGCCTAATACACTCAGCGCTTTCCTTAGCTGCCTCCCTACATGTTGCATATTAGCACTATGATTGGCGACCTTGGGAAAGTCTAAGAGGCAGCAGTAGCCAATAAATATGAATCCTGGTTTCATTAGTATAGAAATGGTAAGGGTATAAATACTTGTTTAAAAAGGAAATTATTTCCTCCTATACCTAGAGGTACTGATATCTGTACCTCTGTTTTGCTTTATCAGGCTGCTCAACAACAGGTGGAAAAGGTCTTGGGAAAAATTACTGAGAGTAAAAATAAACTGGCCTATGAAAAGGGAAAACTCCAGGTATGAGATTTTATTTTCTGATTTTTGTTGTCTAACTTTTTAATATCAATTGTCAAACTAAATATTGCTGATTTTGAGAGAACCTATCCTGTCATTTACTAATTTTATAATTTTGGACAAGCCTCTCAACATC
This sequence comes from Mormoops blainvillei, assembly GCA_004026545.1. Classification (NCBI taxonomy): domain Eukaryota; kingdom Metazoa; phylum Chordata; class Mammalia; order Chiroptera; family Mormoopidae; genus Mormoops; species Mormoops blainvillei. The sequence goes on along the minus strand of PVJD01004740.1, from coordinate 7,404 downwards.
TTTGAGTTTGTTACTACATTAAAATCTAGGAGACTTCTATTCACATTCCTATACAATAATGCTGAAACCTAAAACGTTGAAGCCAAAGTCCATTCTGTTACTCGCTGAAGTTTTATTATAATTGTTTAATGTGTGTTCATTTACAGAGAATGTAGAGAGCGTATGTGCTCTTTTTGATGAATTTTTGTAACATTCCTAAAAAGAAATAACCCTGGAAATTGGTACTCTATGGCAACAGAATAGACTTGAATGAATGGGATGATACTATTCTTCTTTTGCCACCTTGGGGTTCTGCCCCTACAGTGCCCAGAGAGCAGGAAGCTTGCCACTGGGTCGCTAGGCCAACTCCAGTAGAATGAGTGGTCTAGCCTTAGCTACATAGTGGACTCACCTGGGGAGCTTTGAAAACTCATTACTGCGAGTTTTTAAGTTACTGCGATTCCTGAGACTGGATGATAAGCTAGCTATAGAATCTGCTTAGATGTTAATGATATAGAAACACCAGGTCTCCGCGGACAGCAGGATTTATTTGCTTCTCTGTTCTTTTCTATTTGAATGTTCTGAATTAGATATCCTGCCAAATAAGAAACTCAATATAAAAATTGAAGTTCTTTATAGATAAAAACATGCTATCTGACAGGTTTTAGGGCATTTTATTGAGTAGCCCAGAGGCTAAGCTAATCTGGGAAATATTGTGGTAGAACGATATTCTGTGTTTTGCTTGAAGAGAGACATGTCTGAAAGTCTTCGGAGTTACAGCCCATTTTCCATTGGGTTCTATAGGTTAAGAATTTGCTTATGTTTAAAATGAGGATAATTGTTTCATGAATATGTCCCTTCAGAGGATGTATTGATGAAATCCTGAGTCTTATGAAAAAGCCATGTTTAATGTTTATTAATGGCTTTGGGGAGCCACAGCACACATTTTAATACTGTACACTGTGGAAAAGAACAACATAAACAGGCAAGTGTGCAAGAAAGAATAATCCTGCTGATGGAACAATAGATATTTCCCAAGACAAAACGTGTTCTCGTGCAACCTTTTAAAAACCTTACTGGCACTTACATTTTAACAGTTCTTGAAAATGTCCAGTAGCTGCAGCCAAGGGGTATTTACCCTCCACAGGTAGGAAACAAGAAGGTAGTAAGAGAGGAAAAAGTTGATTTAAATAAAAAATTTTGGATGAAATTTTTCTTGATTCAAATATAGGCTCAAGTAATGTTAATGATCTGTATGAGAGAGTTGGGAATAAGAGGGGAAAAATGTAGAAAAACATACAATTTGGAGATTTGTGAGTAAATATTAATAGTTTTTCTTTCCCCAAATAATAATTTTCTTTAAATACAAAGATGTGAGTAGTCATTTTTATGAGTTAGTTTTAAAATATAATTTGGTGTATAATTCCATATATTCAACTTTTGTAATTGTCCATGAAAACACAAGACTGTCTCATCCTCGCATGTTGACAGTTATCCATATTCAAAAAATTTTCAAGTACTAGATACCACAATTCCTTTAAAATGGAAATTTATTACCTATAAAGTCTCACTGTTATATTCATGTTAATTTGGAGTTTCCATACGTAGTAGAAACCAAGTGAATTATCCCTGTACATGTGAATGTACATAGCTTACTTTTAGCTGTTGAAATAGCTATGTATTTAAGTTGAAAAAGGATTCTTTACATGATTAGAAAAAGGATTGTTTTTTACAAGCTTTAAGGATTCATTATATAATTTTTTTGCAAAACTTGTGACATCATTTTTTTTTCCTTTTGGAGTATATAAATATATATATTTTATTAATGAGGCTATTTTTATTCTTATTCTGTTTTTTTCCCTAGATAAAAGTTAAACAGCTAGAAGAACAGCTGCAGTCTTTCACTGAAACCTGTTCACAGAATGATCATCTACGGAAGTTGAATAAGGCTCTAGAGGCCAAATATACTCAGGTAGGATTAATAGCTACAAACGGATTGCTGTTAAATTGTTTTAATTAGTTTTTAAGAAATTGATGTCTTTTATCCCTGCCCTCCCATACCAGAAAGATTAATGTTCTCTCACTTAGCTCAATTCAACAAGCATTTTTTAAATACCCCATAAGTACAAGGTTCTGCTAAGCCATAAAGGAATTCATAAAGATGCCTGAAGCAGGATTGGGACATTCAACTTGCTTGTGCTCTGATTTGAGGCTTAGAAATGTGCTCAATAAACTTTATTATAGAATGGAAAGTATGCCTTTGAGAAACAAAATAGATTGTGTTATGAGCATTCATAGGAAGCACATTACAATGGAAGCCTGGAGAAGGGCTTTCATAGAAGAGGTGGTTTTTTTATTTAGCCTTAAAACTCTGGGCAGACTTGAGGAACAAGTGTCTTTGATTTTTAAATTATAGACAACAAGATACACCTGCAACAGACTGCTTACTTGAAAGAGCTATTAGTAGAGCAGGTGCTAACTTGTCAGCATGGTGACTTTTGAGATTGAAAGCCTTTTGTAAGTCATATAACATTTTAACAAATGAATAGAGAAAGTTAGATAAATAAGAAAAAGAAAATATTTTGTGAGGAAAATAATCCAGGAATGTGTCACTAAAAGAAAGTGATTCATTTCGATGACTTACAAAATTTACCATGTATATAATTTTTTTTTAAAAATTGACACTCTTTAAAAGTATGTGTAACTCCTGTACCTGTAACATTTGTATATGTATACCTTTGGTAACCAAGGAACTAGAATGTGTCTCCAAATGGAATTCTGTTAGGGTTCTAACCATCTGACAATACTGGGAAAGAGGGCCTCATTAGATATGCTCTTTCAAGACAACAGAGAATTTAAGGTCAGCTTCTTCACTAGGACATACTTTGCAGTGTGATTTCTTCATTGTGAAAGCAACAGAACACATTCTCAAATTGTATTTTCCATTGAGGCTTCATTTAGAACATTGTGTCCTTCCTCCTAGTAAAAGGAACATCCTTTGAAAATAACTCTAGGTTTAGTTGATTTTATTGTTTTTAATTGGTCATGCCTCCAAGAAGAAGGAAATCTCCAGAAAGGCCTGCATCCTCGAAATTCCTTGAAAGCTGTAGACCCAACGTAAAGGAAAAAACTTCATCAGTTGGTTTACCTAGTGTTATTCCAAACTCTACCCGCCGTGTCACCTTTGCACCTACCCTGACTACTTCTGTGAGGTCTTCTCAGGAGATTGGCGACTCTAGAATCTCTCTAAAGACTCTTTTGAATGCTATTAAAACCATGGAGGGAAGATTGGAAGGTAAAATAGACATTCTTGCCTCAAGACCGTGTAGAAATGATGAGTCATCAAATATTCTTAAACGGGATTTGGTAAGTGAAGGCTACAAATTAAATCATAAGGAAACTTCAGGTTTATACAACAATGAAGAATAGTAGTAACAATCCAGAAAGATAATGTTTGGAGGTATGAGTAACACCAGGGAATTAGGTTCTTCACAGATAGGGAAAACTGATGATACAGATCGAAACAATCATTCTGGCTATCATAATTTTTGGTTTTGGACATAGAAAATACCAGATTTGGCTTAATAGTAACCACTGAGATTTTCTAAAATTTAATTTTGATTTTTTTTTAATTCAAAGTGTCTACTTACCTAATCTTAACCTTCACATTAAGATATATGGGTAAAGTCTGATTTTAAAAGAGAACTACATTAATAGAAGCCCTAAGGACTTGAATATCAGAAAATATTTTCCAAAGAAAACTTTTTAGAACATCCATCTTTGCATGATACTTAAACTTTGAAAGTACTACTGCTTGTGTTCTAGAGTTGACTACTATTTAGATTCCCTCCGTAAACATTTTTGCTAGTAGCCTTTTCAGATAGATAGATAGATAGATAGATAGATAGATAGATAGATAGATATAGATATATATCTTAGAAACACTAGTAGAATTGTAAAAACTATACGGTTGGCCCCTGAACAACATGTGAGTTAGAAGTGTCAACCCCTGCACAATCGAAAGCCTGCATATATCGTCTGGCTTTTCCAAAACTTAAGCAGTCCCTTGGTTATCATGGGACATTGGTTCCAAGATCTTCCACAGATACCAAAAATCCACAGAAGCTCAAGTCCCCTGTAAAAAATGGCACAGATCAGAGCATATAGTCAGCCCTCCACATCCACAGACTCCCAGCTGTGCATCAGAAACAGTGCAGGTATTTATTGAAAATAATTTGCATGTAAGTGGATCCGTGAGGTTCAAAAAATGTGTGTTGTTCAGTGGTCAACTGTATTCTTTCTTTTCTTAAAAAAAGAGGTTTTCAGAACCTAGAAGTTGGCATCCTTTGTACTATTCTTAGATCCTTACAGAAAAAGTTAAAGTATTTTCAATGTTACAGGTGAAAAGTTTTAAGGAAGTGTAATACTGTTGAGGAAGATGTGGAGAAAAGACATTCTTCCTTGTTGTTGTTGAGAGTATAAAACGGCCTAGTTCATATGGAAGACAGTTTGGCGATATTTATCACTTTACCCTACAATTGTACTTCTAAGACTTTTTCCAAGAGATACACTAGCTTGTACATATGACATAATTACGAGGTCACTTACTGAAGTATTGTTTGTTAATAGCAAAAGACGGGAAGCAACCAAAATTCCATCATTAAGAGCCTAGCTAAATAAATCATTGTGTAGCCATGGTTTGGAATACTGGTTGAAGATATTTGATATATAAATTATATGATCTGTGCAGTTCAAACTCATTCAAGGGTCAACTATATATATACATAGGTACTCGTAATGCATACAATATCTCTAAAATGAATTATAATAAATTGGAAATATTATTTTTGATGAAGGAGATGGATGACTGGGAAATTACCCCCTTTTGTGCCTTAAGAATAAAATTAATACGCTACCTATTCAAAATAATTAATTTTATGAACACTTCATTTTCAACAAAAATGAAAGTAGACAAATAATTTTTTTTAACAAATGGTGATGGAGCAATCAGATATCCACATTCGAAAACAAAACCTTTCGAGTCTTACCTCATACCATGTATTAGAATTAACTCGAAATGTAAAATCTAAAACTATAAAACCTTCTAGAAGAAAACATAGGTGAAAATCTTTGTGATCTTGGATTACATGAAGATTATTTTGACATCAAAAGCACAGTCCATAAAGGAAAAAAAAATGATAAATTGACAGCTTATGCTCTCTTCAAAGACATTGTTAAGAGAATAAAGAGATAAGCTATGGACTGTGAGAAAATATGAGCAAATCACATGTCTGATAAAGGCCTTTTCTCTAGGATGTATTAAAAACCCTCAAAACTCATTAAGAAGAAAAGCCAATAAAAAGAACAAAGTATTTGAAGAGACAGTTCACCAAAAAGTATATGGATGGTATATAAGCACTTGAAAAGATGTTAAACATCAGCCATTAGGGCAATACAAATTAAAACCACAGTGAGTTACCACCATACAACTACTAGGATGTCTAAAATTGAAAAGCTGCCCATACCACGTGTTAGTATGGATGTGGGGCAGCTGGCCTTCTCCTACACTGCTGAAGAGAATGTAGAATGGTACAGTCATTACAGAAAATAATTTGGTAGTTTCATTAAAAGTGAAACGTCCTACTACCATATGACCCAGCCATGTTACTTCTAGTAACTACCAAAGATAAATGAAAACATGTCTGTACGAAGACTTGTACACAGTGTTCACAGCAGCTCTATTTGTAATAGCTTAAACCTGGAAACAACCCAAGTGTCCAACAGGTGAATGGATAAGTAATTGTGGTATATCCATATGATAAAATACTGCTCAGCAACAGAAAGGAATGAACCTACTGATACATGCAAAAGATTGATTGAATCTCAATTATGCTGAGTGAAAGAAGCCATTCAAGAAAGAGTATATACAATATGATTTCATTATAATAAAAATCTAGAAAATAACTGTTGTGACAGAAAACAGATTAGTGGTTGCCTTGGGTGCAGGTGTAGGAACAGGGAGAGACAGAGGAAGGGAGATTACGAAGAGGCATAAGGAAAACTTTGAGAAGATGATTATATATTGTCTTGATTATTGTTTTGCATTTATATACACATCAAAATTGTACACTTTTAAGTATGCATAGCTAATTGTATGTCAGTTGGACCTCAGTAAAGCTATTAAAAAAGAATAATGAGAATATTACAAAAAAGTTATATTAAATTGTTTAAAATAACATTCTTGAAATGACAAAACTATGGAGCTAGAGAACATATTAGTCCCTATGAGGGACTGGGGTCGGAGGAGGGTGTGAGCACGAAAAAGTAGCCCAGGAGCGTTTTCCTGTGGTAATGGAGCAGCTCCGCATCTTGACGGTGGCAACGGTCACAAGTAATGTGCATGGGCTCAGGTTGCCCAGACCTGTGTGAACGCACACACGCGCAGAGGCGAGTGTAGGTTAAAAAGATGGTGGAACTGAGTAAGCTCTTTCGTCTAGTTAATCTAGTTAACAGTAATGTGCCAAAGTCAGTTTCCTGGTTTTGATGTTAAAGTCTACAGGATTGTAAGATGTCACCGTCAGAAGCAGGGTGAAGAGTCCATGGGACTGTTTGCACTCACTATTTTTACAACACCCTGTGAGTCTATAATTATTTCAAGATAAAATATTTTTTAAAGGGGTAATATTTAAAGGATGAAGAGCATCTGAAATGTTTGTGTCGGTATCCTGAAAGTGTTTCAGGGATATAAAATACAGTAAGATTTATTCTCCTATGACACTATTTTCTTGACACTATTTAGTACTTATTTATCTTCGCTTATTAATTTGTGCATGATGGTACATTTTCAAATTCCATGCTAGTCAGTTTCTCCCCCATTTTACATGTTACCTTCATAGTCTTACCTGCCTTATCCCTTATTCTGTACTTCCACAAAGATTGTCATATATTAGGTTTGCTCGTGTTTATTCATACAAATTTATTTTTGCATTGGAGTTGTCTTTAAAGGAAAAAACAACTAATAAAGCTGGTTTTATTTATAATAGTAAATAAGCCTATTTAATTGAACATTTTGAGATTGGTTTCTAAATTGCAGTGTCTTACTCTAATTGCCAATTTATTATGCTTTCAGTAAGTCTTTTATTGTTCCCTTTTTTTCTACTAAGGTAAAATCTATTCTGGAAAAGAATGAAGAGGAGCTCTCAAAAGCTGTGAAGTGTCGTGACGCAGCACTGAAAGAGAGTCAGAAGTTGAAAGGGGACCTGGAGGCCTTGGAGGGCAGCGAGAGCAAGAAGGTAGGGCATCAGTCCTCTCGGGAAGTCTGTTACCTGCGTGAGGCATTTGTGAAATCTTTCACATGCCATAGCCTTCATTTCTTATGACCTTTGGTAAGAAACAATGAGTATTGATTCAGATGAGGATTTTTTT